>JAMPIV010003340.1:30000-74054 GCA_024509875.1 Oreohelix idahoensis
TAACATCCCCGTACAATCCTCCTGACATAAACTGTATGAGGTAAACAAACACGCTTTATATTCTACAGCTACGCAATATAGTAATACAATAAATGAAACACGTCCTGATATAACCAACAACTTCATGTACATGGTAAATGGTTAAAAGGGCGTGCTGCAAAGAAACGTAGCAAACACCTTAATTAAAAAAAAAACAACAAAAAGGAGCATAGGCCTTCAACAACAACAAGTCCGCCTGTCCTGTGCTTTCAGCTCAAGGTCATTCAATGTTTTTCTCATCATTCTCATTCCTGTCTCCAGTTCTCTGCTCCGTGTATTATTCGGCCTATCCCTACTTCTCTGGCCCTGGGGGATTTCAAAACAAGGACTGCCTGATAATGCTATCAACAAGTTTCCTTAACGTGCTTCCAGTCCACAGCAATCATTTTCCTCTCATTTCTTGTTCCACTGGCACTTGTCTGGTTCTTGTCAAAAGTTCCACACTGGTGACTTTTTCATACCATTCCAATACTTTTAATCTACGCAAGCAAGCATTTATGAAAGTCTGTAGCTTCTTGCTTGTTGGTTTTGGTGCTCTCCATGTTTCAGAGCCATACAATAAGAGTGATTTGACATTGGAGTCGAAGATTCTTATTTTTCTTTCTTCTTTTTGTGTGTGTGTTGGACTTGATTTCCTGTGAATTCCACATACAGTGTTGCCTTTTGTACCTTTATTCTAATATCATTGTCTGTCCCTCAAACTCTGCAATACATTGATATATGCATCAAAACATACAGTTATACCTATGGACTTAATACTTAACTGCATAATACAAAACAGAGGTAGGACTTCAGGACTTTAGTACCCCCCCCCCCCCCCCCCCCCCCCCCCCCCCGATGAAGAACTGGGGAGGCAGAGATGTAAAGCATGAACCAGAACTGGAGGCACCACACGACGGATGACCTGCCGACCCAGCAAAGTGCAGACAGTTTTTTGTTGTTGCTGCCCAGCAAGACGCCACTAGGCGTGATAGTCACTGATTGCTTTGTCAGTCAGCAGCCAAGGTCAAAGAAGAAGAATGAATGAATAACAAAAAATCTCAAATTAAAAAAGCACGTGACCAAAACATGAAAATACAAATATAGCCATTGGTCTGGGAATTCCCATGGTCAGTCAGGTATAGCGAAATCAAAGATCACATAGAGAAGAGAACTGACGTGAATAGTGTGAAGGAGATATGGAAAGATCGTGAGCTGATGGCACCAGGACCGGAAGATTTGGCATAATTTTGTTGAAGGCCTTTGGTCCTTGGGTAGCTGAACGGGAATGCTGAAACAGAAACTATATAGTTCGTACTTGAAAAGAACGGGGGGTGGGGGGGGGGGGGGGGGGGGGGGGGGGGGGGAGCGTAATAACGCCATTCAAAATATGGCAGAAATATTGACTGTCAAAAAAACTCAAACAACTGGTCAAAATCGCATACGCACAAAAACAAATATATGACGCTTCGGTATTACATCTTCATCAGTAGGGAATTTGACGAAATTCAACAGAAACTAATGTAAACATCTAGTCAGTAACAAAGCATGTAGATTGTGAAAGCAGGGTCAATATAATCTAGACCATCGTTTTCCAATGTTGGTGATATCGGCCCCCCCCCCCCATTCCCGGGGGGGCGCTATGTTGCAGGGGCCGATGGATGTGTGCCCCTTCTGAGAGCACCAGGGATGAGTTCAGGGAACCATCAAAGGGGCGCGAGCCTGATAAAGTTTGGAACCACAGATTTAGACACTACATTGTACTTTTTTTTAACTGAAGAGTGCAAAGTGTAAAAATAATAGGAGGGACAATTAAAATGTCAAAAACACAAGATTTGGAACTTTGAACAACTGTAGCTTTTGATCAAGAAACTACTTTGTTAAAGGGAAAGAAAATAAAGTGTTCACTCAAATGTCAAGTCAGTCCTATTGTCAGGCTCTGAAACATGGAGAAAAACAAAACTCACAACCAAAAAAGCTGCCGACATTCATCAATGGGTGCTTGCGTAGAAGGATTGAAATGGTATGACAAGGTCACCTATGTACAACTGATGACAAGAACCAGACAAGTGCCAGTTGGGACAAGAAATGAGAAAAATATGCTGGCAATGGATAGGACACACACTGAGGAAACCTGTTGATAGCATTATAAGGCAGTCCTTGTTCTGGAATCCCCAAGGAAATAGAGGCAGGGGTAGACCAAAAAAAAAAAAGGCACGGAGAAGAGAACTGGAGACAGAAGTGGAAATAGTGAGGAAGACGTGGAACTGATGTCACGCGACAGGAAGACGTAGAACTGATGTCACGAGACGGGAAGACTTGGCAGACGTTTCTTGCAGGCACGTGCTCCTTGGTGAGCTCATGAGTATTGATTGATTGACACGACGGTCTTTCGACAAGACACGGAAGATATGGAACATTTTCTTGCGGGAGATTGACAGCAAGAGAGTGACAATGAAATACAGCTAACACCATAGAGTCAACAAGGCTAGGTCTAAATTATGAATAGCGTTCTTAAAATTTACAGGCGAGAAAATGTTAAGAAATCTTGGCCTTAAATCATAAATTTCCATTCAACAATAAACAGTGCAAGAACAGCAACAAGAGAGTGTTTTTTGGGGTGAGTTACAGCGCATTAAAAAAAAAATAGCAGAAAAACGAAAATTGTAATTAGTCTATATTCGAATAATTTATACTCTCCTGAATCTAAATATGTCAAAATCTTTTGTCAGAACACATTCTAAAGTTATTTTGATTTTGTAAATTGATTTTCTTCAGAAATTGTGCTCTTACTTTTACTATGAAGAAAATCTTGATTGTCTCAGAACTTTGTTTTATGTTACAAAATTTCTAATAACTTGTCCATTTTTTAGTCAATCAATATTAGATTTGGCACAAAAACTCATTCCATTGGATAATAAAACTTTTTTTTCAGATCTGATTTGTGATATATTATCAAAATTTTGATTTATTGCAAATAAAAAAAATGTTACTATTTTTAGATACAAACTTTAAAATTCTATATCTCATGATCTACTTAAGTTATCTAAAATTTAATGTAACAAAAGTTTTAAAATACGCCGATGAGCTTCCATGTCAACTTTGGTACTCGTAACTCATGACTCATAACTCAACAGATAAAAAAAACCTTAGGAATTTGAAATAAAGCATCAAAATCTAACATGGCCATCGTGCCCATAGAAACCAATTGCATTATATCATCAAATCGTAGTTATACATAGCTATTACTGTCGTAAGTCAGCCTTGTGCATCTGTATCAAAATCTCGCATTTATTTAAGAAAAAACATTTTACTGTTGCTCCGACTACTTCTGATGGTCAGATTGCCTCCTGTTGTATCGCTCTGTATAGAGTTTCCTATCATCCCCTTAAATTGTACATCATCAACCAGACTTACTTACTTAGTCGTTCCTCTTCTACCGTGAGGTGTAGAGGTTTGGAAGAGAGAGCGCCATATTATCCTATCGGCTGTCTTCCTCCTGGCCTGGTTCCGCTCTAGTCCCCGGTTCTTCAGAGACTGTCTAATGTTGTCCTCCCAGCGGACTCTGTGTCGTCCTGGAGGTCTGGATTCCTGTCTCTTAGTTTCCCATACTTGTCATGGTAGCCAATCTTCTTCCACTCTGCATCTACCAGACACCTAGCCAAACCTCCCTTAAGAGTGCCCTCTCTCTTCTTCCGCACTCGCATTCACTTTTCTGCCGTAATAAAAGAGAATTTTATACCAGCACTACTATGTAGCCTAGTCACCGGCAGTCTCTGACACGGCTGAGAAAAATAAAATTACTGCTCCTTAAGGTATGTTGTAAACGATGACTCATATGAAATTGTGCATGAGGCTGGCAATCTCAATATGTCAAACAAAGTGCTACAGAAACCATTGGTGCCAGAGTTTGTCCGCTGGCGTGGGCTTCCACGAGTTGGGCATCTGTAGTAGTGGCTACATGCTTTTACTGAGCGAAAAAGGGGAGATAACAGTGACTACTTTACAGCCAGCCACTAAGTAAATATAATACTACCGCTATCAATATATATAAAATCCCAGCTTTTTCTGTCACTAACGCTAAGGGATGCAACTTTGGTTGAAAGTTAGACATTAATTGTATTGTTTCCCTTATATGTACTCTCCCGAAAATAGTTACGCTCGACAAAGAAAAGTGCGCAAATGACGGTGTGCACAAAAATATTTATAAAACTGTGGTGATGCACAGTGGGTTTTTTTTAAAAAAATACCTTTGAATAAGTAAAATTGCCGTTAGGTATTGGTGCTTGTGAATTTAATTCCCGTCTTATGACGGGCTTTTACACTAGTGATAACTAATGTCCCGTGTAGTTCCGGGTGTCCCCGAAGACAGAATGAAAGAATTTGACTACTGCACCGCAGGCACGTCGTACAAAGTGAATAACATGAAGGTGTGCATGGGGATGGTAACCGCATCATGTAAAACAGATGTCCACAGGAACCACTGTTGCAAGAGTATGTGAGTGCGGGCTTTCTGCAAGGGGACCAGCTACAGTGGTTGGCTCCATGCTCCACAAGGAACGCAAAGAAAAATGATGACAACTATTATACATATAATCATCATCAAGTGTCATGTCTACAAGCACATCACTCCAAACTCTGACAATGTGGCAGGGGAAACGTCTACAATAAAGAACATTAGCGATTCTAATTTGTGAAGAGGAATTAAAGTCTAGGCTTGACCCTTGTAGTGTAGGCCTACTAAATCGTGGTGATAATATAACATTTGTTTAATATTTTGTTTTTTTCGCTAAGGCTTACAGTAACTCAAACCCATTGTTGAAATTGTTAGACGTATTAACCTCCCTTCGTTAACCTTAGCAAATGTCGAAGGGTATGAATGCTGCTTCTGCCTGTAGTGCGCATGGTTGCATCCACGTATGAACCATCCTCTCATAGTTCACCTGTGCTAGTCTTACGTCCATCCCTGCATGACCAGGACAATAGATGGACACCAGTTTCTGAAGGTTTGGGGTCTCTGCATGCTATCCATTCATGTCGTAGTCATTTATTTTGGACCTGCCAATGCATGAACTGAAAATCCAACACTATAATTGCACTGGATTATGCAGAATGAAGATTAGTAGCCCCACCACTTGTTAGTGGGGAATGAAGATTAATAGCTTACACCAGTTATAACTGACTTCTATGATGATGCGCTGCTGAGATGATAGCCCTCAGCTACTTTTGTTGCCTGGTGTTTCTTTCGGCGTATTCTTTTCAGTTCTACTTGTTGCAAGAACTTCTTGTTGCCCATCTGAGGTGACGCCATTGGGAGCATCTCCACTTGGTGCGATCGGAAGCTTCGTCTTCATGTCTCTCTTGCACACATCTCTGAACCTCAGCTGCGGTCGCACGACTTTTCTTTTGCCAGTAGAAGGTATCTTTGGGGATGCGACCATCTTCCATGCGGCGGACATGGCCAAACCAGTGTAATTTGCTGTGTCTAAGCAGTGTATACATATTTGAAGGCCAACGTGTGACGGCACCTCGACATTTGTCACTTTCTCTGACAGTTACTGGGCTTGTTTTATTGAAATAATAAAGATCTGAATGGAGATAGAGGCACGAGATTGATATATAGGCAGCTACTTCCGCTCTAAGTAGCAGATACATCCCTGACGAATTCTTACAGTTGTTTTGGAAAATTCTCCAATGTCATTGCTTGCAAAAACAGCACTGCTTGCGTCCTTGTATAGTGCTTCAATGATATATATGATGTTGGTATCAAAATTGAATTTTCTCATTATTTGCCATAAGCCTTCATGCCAGACTCGATCGAAGGCTTTTGTGAAATCGATAAGTTATGGTATAAATCACGTTGATACTGGAGATGTTTTTCGATCAGTAATCTAATATTGAAGATTTGTTCTGAGGTACTTCTTTTTGGTCTAAAGCCAGCCTGTTCCTCAGACAAGATTTCTTCTGATTTCTGTTTTATTCTGTTCAAAAGTATCCTTAACATCACTTTACTTGGATGACTAATAAGGCTAATGGTTCTGTAATTCTTGCACATTTTTAGATTTCCTTTCTTTGGAAGCAGTATTACTAATGACTGCGTCCACTCTTTTGGCCATTTTTTTGTACTCCATATCTTCTGGCAAATTGTTGTCATGATTTTTACTATATCTGGTCCTCCATATTTCAAGAGCTCTGCTGGGATATTATCCACACCCGGTGACTTCCCTCCTTTCATCGAACATATAGCCTCTTCCACTTCTTCCCATAATATTGCTGCATTTCCGAGTTCCCTATTTTCACACTTAGTGTTGTTTAATATGCTATATTCAGGGTCGAGTTTACAGTTATATAATTCTTTACAATATTATGTCCACCTTCTCATTACAGCTGTTTTTTCATTGAGCAGAGCCCCATTGCTATCTTCTATGACAGTTACCCTGGGCTGTTGGGGTTTTGATAGTCTTCTTAATGTGTCCAAAGCTGCCTTATTGTTACCTTTTATTAGCCCCGTATTAATGGACTCACATTGATCAGCTAGCCATTTTTCTTTGGCTTGTTTCATTTTCTTTCTAATATTTTTATTCACTGTACTGTATTGCCATGCTACTTCGGGGATATCTTTCTTAACCTTTTTCATTTCCCGTCGTGTATCACATAACTTCAGAATGTCATCTGTAACCCAAGGTTTGTTTATTTTCTTTCTTCTACAAAGTATTTCTGTTGCTGTGAGCAGGCGCCAGGAAAAGTCCTAGTCTTAGACTACCTTTTACCTTATCCTAAACAATGCACTCAGTCATTCAATCCTAAAATCTTGTCAACCTAACAGACAAGTCAACCTAACAGACAAGTCAACCTAACAGACAGACAAACACTTCAGCTTTAAATTTATTATCAGTGCTTTATTTTATAGAACAAAATGCAGCGCTCAACAATGCATATACAACATGACTATACAACAATTGTGAATTTAACTACGTTATGGTACAAACAGATCCTGTGTTTTGCTGGGGCCCAAAAGAAAAACAAAGAATAGTAACACTGGTGATGGATAGGACATGCACTGAGGAAACCTGCTGATAGCATTACAAGGCAGTCCTTGCTCAGGAATCCTGAGGGTAAGAGAAAAACAGACTGAAAAACACATGGAAAAGAGATATAGAAATTAAAGGGATAAAAAAATCACAGAAAGATCTTGAGCTGATGGCACATGCCAGAAAGAATGGGAATGGGCCTATATACAGGAGGACTTGGCATGAGTTTGTCAAAAGCCTTTGCTCCTGGGGGAGCTGATAGTATCGAATGAATGAAGTGGTATAAACAATAACATGTCATGTGATGAGATACACTAATAATGACTTTTACATTAGAATTTTGCTGCAAGAGATACATTGTTATACCTTACTGAAGCAATTCAAGTTACATATGTTAAGCATTACTGTGTATTACTAAAAACCAGAGCTGTGGAGTCGGGAGTCATGGAGTCGGCCATTTTGTAATGGAGTCCGGGAGTCAGTAAAAAATGTCAGAACTCCGACTTGTATATAATATGACTAGTAAAAAAACTGTAGTCGGAGTCAGAGTCACACTTCTAAAATTTCAGGAGCTGGAAAAATTGTTTGGCCGACTACACAACTCTGCTGAAAACACAAAAACACTAATGTTACTTACTGATAAATTAAACTGAATCTTAATGAATCAGCATGGCTGCTGATCTTAATGAATGGAGAAACTGTTATGGCTTTTACTGCAGGGCAAACAAAAACAGGTGATGTGTCTTACTGAGACAAGTGTCAAAGAGAACTGCATAACATTTTATTTTATTAAAAGTTTCTCATGGAAACATCACCAGCGACTTATGTTTACGGGTCATATATTATTTTTGTATGTGCTTAACTTAGGTCTCACTTTCTTCCTCTTCTGTTTTTGTTTATTTGTCCCTGATGAAGACCTTGTAGCTGTAAGGTAGGCAATTCTCGTTGTCGTTTCTCCCAGTAAGACTCACCACCTTTTTTGTTTACTTCACCGTTTATTCCTGTTCTACTGCAGTTGTCCACATTTTTAAATACCCCTATGGCTTTGACTGGAGAGCACACCTGTTATGTTTATAACTCAAACTATGTGTTCATGCAGTGGTACTGTCACTTTTGACTGGCAGAATGGTTAAAGAATTGGTCTCTCACTGCACAGGTGCCAAGTTCGAAACATGATGGTGTCGCTTTAGTCCACCCAGTTGTAAATGGGTACATGACGCCAAGCTAAGAATATTTTATGCTATTTCAAGTTTATAACTCACAGCAAAAAGATACAGAGGTGAAAATGATGAGGAAAACATGGAAAGAACTTGAGATGATGGCACGTGACAGGAGGACTTGGCATGTGTTTGTTGAAGGCCTATACTCCTTGGGGAGCTAAAGGGTATTGATTGACTCACAGCAAACAGACAAGAGTGAGAGGTAGACACAAGAGGCTGTCACTGCATCTGGCATGGACAATGAATAAGCAATTAGAATAAAAAATTGAGGACTCTCGGATGTTGATATATAGAATAATGGGGCGCAGCTCATGGAAAGAGAAGAAAACAAATAAAGAGGTCCTAGAAAACAGAATTAATGAAGATCAAAATTAGCCAGCTAAAATATTTTGGCTATGTAAAAAGACATAACACCTTACTGAAGACCATAATAGAAGGCACAGTTGAAGGCAAACGTGCAAGAGGAATACAGAGTTCTATGTGGGAAGATACCATCAAGAGATGGACAGGAAAGAGTGCACCATCAAGACAAGAGACAAAAGACGTTGGAGATAAATTGCAGCCGACCTTTGAGGTGAAGAAGGCTGCTGAGGATGATGATGCAAAAGCTGGCCTATCTTAGTAACCACTAAATTAATTTAAACACATTTATACATGAAAGCTGACATACAAATATTCAGCCAAAAAAAAAAAAGTTATTTTTGCATTATTTGTTATAAAATGTACTGCAAATGCAGAATTGCACAGAATTATTATTTTTGCAAGTTTGAGGCACAGAAAATCTGCAGATGTTATGATGAAAAATAACAATAAATGCAAACCAAAGGAACTTTACAACAAATCATCGTTATTATTTCCCTGTTTCCTCCTAATGGAGCTACCACTGCAGCCGTTCAAACTTGCAGGAAACCTGAACCAAGTATTCACAAGCTAGATCTAGCAGTGGTGCTTTCTGTATAAATGTGTTTTACATAACTGGTGATGTTATCAACAGGTTTACTTAATGTGTGTCCTGTCCATCTCCAGCGTCAACTTCTCATCTCTTGTTCCACTGGTTCTTCTCATCGGTGTACTTTCCATCTCCAGCGTCAACTTCTCATATCTTGTTCCACTGGTTCTTCTCATCGGTGTCCTTTCCATCTCCAGCGTCAACTTCTTATATCTTGTTCCACTGGTTCTTCTTATCGGTGTCCTTTCCATCTCCAGCGTCAACTTCTCATCTCTTGTTCCACTGGTTCTTCTCATCGGTGTACTTTCCATCTCCAGCGTCAACTTCTCATCTCTTGTTATACTGGTTCTTCTCATCTGTGTACTTTCCATCTCCAGCGTCAACTTCTCATCTCTTGTTATACTGGTTCTTCTCATCGGTGTACTTTCCATCTCCAGCGTCAACTTCTCATCTCTTGTTATACTGGTTCTTCTCATCTGTGTACTTTCCATCTCCAGCGTCAACTTCTCATATCTTGTTCCACTGGTTCTTCTTATCGGTGTCCTTTCCATCTCCAGCGTCAACTTCTCATCTCTTGTTCCACTGGTTCTTCTCATCGGTGTACTTTCCATCTCCAGCGTCAACTTCTCATCTCTTGTTATACTGGTTCTTCTCATCTGTGTACTTTCCATCTCCAGCGTCAACTTCTCATATCTTGTTCCACTGGTTCTTCTCATCTGTGTCCTTTCCATCTCCAGCGTCAACTTCTTATATCTTGTTCCACTGGTTCTTCTTATCGGTGTCCTTTCCATCTCCAGCGTCAACTTCTCATCTCTTGTTCCACTGGTTCTTCTCATCGGTGTACTTTCCATCTCCAGCGTCAACTTCTCATATCTTGTTCCACTGGTTCTTCTCATCGGTGTACTTTCCATCTCCAGCGTCAACTTCTCATCTCTTGTTCCACTGGTTCTTCTCATCTGTGTACTTTCCATCTCCAGCGTCAACTTCTCATATCTTGTTCCACTGGTTCTTCTCATCGGTGTCCTTTCCATCTCCAGCGTCAACTTCTTATATCTTGTTCCACTGGTTCTTCTTATCGGTGTCCTTTCCATCTCCAGCGTCAACTTCTCATCTCTTGTTCCACTGGTTCTTCTCATCGGTGTACTTTCCATCTCCAGCGTCAACTTCTCATCTCTTGTTCCACTGGTTCTTCTCATCTGTGTACTTTCCATCTCCAGTGTCAACTTCTCATCTCTTGTTCCACTGGTTCTTCTCATCGGTGTACTTTCCATCTCCAGCGTCAACTTCTCATCTCTTGTTCCACTGGTTCTTCTCATCTGTGTACTTTCCATCTCCAGCGTCAACTTCTCATATCTTGTTCCACTGGTTCTTCTCATCGGTGTACTTTCCATCTCCAGCGTCAACTTCTCATCTCTTGTTCCACTGGTTCTTCTCATCTGTGTACTTTCCATCTCCAGCGTCAACTTCTCATATCTTGTTCCACTGGTTCTTCTCATCGGTGTCCTTTCCATCTCCAGCGTCAACTTCTTATATCTTGTTCCACTGGTTCTTCTTATCGGTGTCCTTTCCATCTCCAGTGTCAACTTCTCATATCTTGTTCCACTGGTTCTTCTCATCGGTGTACTTTCCATCTCCAGCGTCAACTTCTCATCTCTTGTTCCACTGGTTCTTCTCATCTGTGTACTTTCCATCTCCAGTGTCAACTTCTCATATCTTGTTCCACTGGTTCTTCTCATCGGTGTCCTTTCCATCTCCAGCGTCAACTTCTCATATCTTGTTCCACTGGTTCTTCTTATCGGTGTCCTTTCCATCTCCAGCGTCAACTTCTCATATCTTGTTCCACTGGTTCTTCTTATCGGTGTACTTTCCATCTCCAGCGTCAACTTCTCATCTCTTGTTCCACTGGTTTTTGTCCTAGGTTTACATTAATGATCTTGCATACAGAGAATGCTTTTCCTTCATTAATAATAATACATTTTAATTAAAATAACACCAATACGACTTCTTTCATCAGTGCGATAGTAAACTGCATGAAAAATAATGAATGAATATTAAATATACGCAAAAAGACAACTTTATGGATATTCTTAATAATTCACCATATATGTATGCACACTAATAAGTTATTTTGTTTAACACATGCTTAAAATGGTAGTTGAACAAAAGAAGAGGTAAGTGATACACAGCTGAGAATGTCATTGGATCACCACTGCTTCAATCACGAGATATGGGTATACTAATTATGCACATTTGCAGCTGGATCGTGTCATTCACCTCCTTATCAGAGGACCTTCTTCTGTCTCATGGCTGACCTAACTTATTGTGTGTTGAAGTTTTTGTGGTTTTCAGAATTTTCTGTTGAATCTCTGTCAACCAGGTGTGCTGTCATATAATCTCAGAACGGAAGTTATCAGAAGTAGAGGACAAACAATAATGATGGTCAAAGTGCATGATCTTTTTCTTCATGTACCATAAAATAGCTAAAATAATAAAAAGACCATGCCGGGCAGTGTACGTGATAATGTCTCTCCACAACTTCCTGTCTCCAGTACTGATTCTAATTTGTTACTGACTTCTTTCCCTACAAGGTCAAACTGTCCAATATCTTTTTCTCTTTGTCATCTTCCATCTCTTTGTTCCTTCCATCTTTCCAGTTGCTACAATGTATTCCAGCTTTCTTCTTCTCATTCATGCCTAAGGAAAGGATTGCTCCCTTCTAATGTGAGTAATAAAGTTCCTTTGCTAACTGGCTTCTTTCAGAATATCCTCATTACTTTGTACATGTCCGTGGTATTCTTAACAATAAGTGGGTGATTAATACAGGCATACCTCAGAAATATTGCGGGATTCAGTTCCAGACCACCGTAATAAAACGAATTTCGCAATAAAGCGGGTCCCTACCATTGTTTTGGCTTCCCAGTGCATATAAAAGCCTAAAATTATGTTAACACTATGTTTATTAAGTGCGCAACAGGTCTAAAAAGATCAACGTACTGTAAAATTAAAAATACTTTATTGCTTAAAAAAAAATGCTAATCTTCATCATCTGAGCCTTCAGCAAATCGTCATCTTTTTGCTGATGGAGAGCCAAAATCTATCGGAAGAAGAAGGCACGTTCTAATAAATAAACATGAATAATTTGAAAAAAAAAAGCACAACATCTGCGAAGCACAATAAAGTGAGGTATGCCTGTACCTTAATTAAAGAAACATGTCAGGAAAATGCAGGCCAGAATAGTGCAGCACTGAATTGTAAGAAAGAGATCCTCCCTGTAAAGTTTCACAGAATATATAGGAGATTAAAGAAAAAAATAAAAGAAGAAACTGAAATAGCGCATGGACAAAACTAGGAGGCAGAAATTTTATCAGCACATCTTTGGTCATAAAAGAAAGAACATAAAAAATTTAAACTCAGGTGCTACAAAAGACAATTCTGCATACCGTGGACTGGGAGAATAATGAAGCATCCTGGGAAAACAAATGTGCCCAGCACAAAGTAGCTTAAAAACTAAGGCTACAGGAAAGACACAATATTTTATAACATGAAAGAGTATTCGGAATTGTGATCATGGGGGTGTGAAAAAAATTAAATATCTGAGGAAAACACAAACAATATGGGCTCTTGTGTCAACATGTTTACTATTAATCATCTCAAACATTACAATTGTGGAAATATGTGGTCCAAAGGAAATCAATCCATTTTGCAAAATATTTACACAAGGCATAAAATTCACAGTATCACAAATTGAGGCTTGAGCCATCGCCTTCCCCTTTGTTGTCCCCCTTGAGAAGTTCCACCAGCAGTCCACAGGGCATGCTAGGAGGCAGAGTTTTAATCAGTATGTCTTTGGTCATGAAGCTAATGCGTGAAAGTTCTGGTAGTCGGAGAAGAAGCTGCCCAAACTTGTCTTTCATTTGCGGATAGTGTGTGGTGGTGTACGTTAGAAGGGCTTCCGTCAGCTTGTCTTGGAAGTCACGGATCTTCCTTGGCTCTTTAAGGCCTTTCACATCTTTAGCGAGATAAAAAAAAAAAAAGAATTTTATGAAAGGAACACATGAAGATGATGAAGAATAGACAATTCAAGTTGCTATCTAAAATTCCCCAGACTGGCCACATGCAGCGCTAACTGGATGTAGTATGTAAGTATGCTGACAGCAGCTTGAATATACACTTGCAAAAATGGAAAACTTGCATGCACCAATACGACACTTGGAACAATACTTCAGAAAGGAAGTATTTAGCGCCAATTAGCAGCACAGGTAAAGACTACTTCCCATTTGTGCTCCATGCGGTCAGCCCAGGGACTTTTGGATAATAAATCTAATTTAAAAATAAAAATCACATTATTGTGTGAACAAAAACTCGACAGGCAGTGTGGTATTTCAATAACATCTTCTGTCTCCTTCTTTCAATCACTACAGTTAACTATTCCGTTGGAATTTCTTCTTCTTCCTTGTTCGTCTTGAAAAGGACGGTGGTTGCGTTGTGTCTGTTTACGCCTAAGCTGTGATATGTGCACCTTTCGGTCGACACATCCGACTTCTGCACGGCATTTTTTAGGACCGGGTTTGCCTTCCCATTGCGATCCACACTCGCTCAGCCAGACTGCACCGCTGCAGACTGTTTCCAGGACCACCACATGGAGGTGGAGTGCGGTCTTGACCAGCTCTGATTCGCTGGTCCTGACAAAGGCAGTCAAGCTATGAGTCGTTGACTGCGTTCTCTATTGCTGCGTCTTTGGGTCCCCGTTGGAATTTAATCCGATATAAAAAAATGGTCCGAAAGGAGCTTTGAGTCTAGTTATAATGGTAGTGGCAATTTTTCAGCAGTCATGTCTATATATAACAAAGAGGACATTGCTCTGATACTATCACCCGAGTATGATTTTAACAGTTTTGTTAGCTGGAAGTGAACAGGAATTATAAGAACTAGTGAATCTAGTAAACAACATAGGTCATGAATATGGATGGAGAAAACAAAAACTATGATAAGCAGCAAAGTAGTCGATGAGCCAACGTAAAAGATAAGAGTTTTTTATATCTTGGTCATATAATAACAAAAAGATGGCAGATGTGAAGCAGAAATCAAGAAGAGAACAGGAATGGCCAAAGCTACATTTTAAAACATGAGACAGATACTAATATCTAAACAAGTAACTCACAAATCAAAGCTGAGAATCATCAGCTGTTGTATATACTCTTCATTACTCTATGGTGTAGAAAAATGGACAATGAACAAGCAGTTGCAAGCAAGAACTGAGGCCCCTGAGATATGGATATAAAGAAGAATGAGGTGAATCTCATGGAAAGAGAATAAAACAAATAAAAAGGTCCTACAAAATTTAAGAATGTAAAGAAAATTCATGAAGGAGATCAAAATTATGGACAGCTAAAATATTTTAGCCATATAAAAAGACAATAGTAGAAGGAAGAGATGAAGGCACATATTCAAGAGGAAGTTAGCACTACAAGTGCAAAGATAACATTAAGAGATGGACAGTCAAGAGTCTATGGGAAGATAAGACCAAGAGATGGACAGGTAAGAGCCTATCAGAGTACACCATCAAGACAAGAGACAGAAGACGGAGATTCATTGCAGCCGACCTTCGGTGTGGAGATGGCAGCTGATGATGATAATGGTATTAAGGCTCAATTACCTAATGCCCAAAGTAAACCATTTTAAAGGTTTACTTTAGATTCAGTTAACATAAAGCTGGCATCTTTTTTCTACCACACTGTCAGTTATTAATCTGCATTTTGTTTCAGTAAATCTGCCTTTCAAACGAACACTTTTAAGCACTACTTTGCTTATATTTACTATTTATTTATACTCTTCTGCAAGTCTACAATCTGCTGGGGACGAGACTTATATTATCATCAAAATCAAGATTTATCAGTGTTTGAGGTCAGACATTGCTGTATACCTCATCCAGTGTTGCCATTAAATCTTGTTTTGTCATGGTAATAAAATGTTAAGTTCAGCTGCCACAAATTCTCTAGCAACGTGAACAATGAAAAGTGCCATCGTCACTATTTTTAAGTCACAATATTTACTGCTATATACTAATCAAGCAGCCAAGATATATTTTTGGCATGATTTTCCACTTACTAAAGGTGCACTTATGTGACTGATAAAATAACAACATAGAAAGATATGTCAGAAATTGCAAATGACAATCTGTAGCAAACACCAGTAAAGTAAGGAACATCATTTGTTACCATTGGCAGTCTCACAATGATATCTATAATTTTTCTATGTCATGAGTTCTCCAAATTTTTTTTCTGGAACATAAGTCACTGATTAACTTTTCCCCACTTGAGCCTGTCTTATATCAGTCAGCTCAGTTCATTCCAGCTCTTCCTACTTTCTGACCTAATTATTTTCCATGTTTCTTGGGACCTTCAGTTTTCTTCTTCTTCTGTGTACTCTCAGATGTATACTTGAATGTTTTCAAAGAAAGCAGTAGTCAGCTTGAGGCTATTTGCATCTCCGTATAGCTTTTTCACGGATCGTACTGGTGTCAGCCACATGCATTTTCTGTTCCCACATATGTTAGGTATCTTTAAAGCAGATGTTCCGCAGTCATTTTATCAGTGCCACAGTTACCTTCACCAATAGTTCCTATCTTTAGCTTGTTGAAAAGATGATATCCCAATCTGTTTTGTCCCTTCGGTTTAATCTAATTGATTTTCCATGTTTCTAGGGACCTTCAGTTTAATCTAATTAATTGAGTCCTCCATTCATTAAACATCACTTATGTAAGAAAGCATTGTCCCTGTGTAGTCCAAGTAGGATCTCTAGAACTACTGTCCCCTCAAGCATGTCATAACAGGCAACTTATATCAGGCTGCGCATGGGGGCTGGCAACCTCAGAACTTAAAACAAATTACTACAAACACCACAGCTCAGCTGTACACAACACATGAATGTTTTGGTGCAGGCTTCCTGTAAGGGGCACAGTGGTGGCTCCAAGCTCCATGGGGAACGAATGAATGAATGGACAAAATCTTTATTTCATCTGCGTCAAGAAATAGGCATTATTGCCTTTTACCATTTCTGCCTGCAAAAAAGGAAAATGAAGATGAAGTAAGTGCTGCTACAGTCATAGCCAAACAAAAAGAACTGTTGTTGTTTAACTAGGGCTGCTGAGCTTCTCATTTAGTATTATATACACCAGCGTTTCTTAAACTTTTTCGTCCACGGAACACTTAATAAGTGACTTATTCATTTGAAATGAAATGGCGGAACAGTGGTCCTAAAAATTGAGTTTACAGTAGCATTTTACAAGTTTATATTATATTTTACAATTAATTAAAATTAAGTTTCAGCTGTGTAAATAAAGAAAGTAATTGATACAGCTAAATTAATAATAATTAGAACCATCAGTAGTTTAATCCTGTTTATTTTGCCTTACTAATAAAAGTAAAGTATACGCACAAGTAACTGTACATTTTACTTCAATGAGAAAAACGCTTTTGCTTTTTAGCATCAGATATTCACTTAATATTTGGTACAATGTTTGAAAGTTAAATTCTTATGTCTGGGGCAGCATCAAGTCTGTTCCTATATTTTTTATCTTCGTAGCTGCATAAGAAGAAAATTTTCTTTCATATAGGTGTGTAGCGGCAAATGGAAGAAGCACTCAAATTTCCAGGGAAATTTAGGGAAAGTTCATTAAATCTTTGTTTTATTCTTGAGTCTAAAGCCAAATCAGTCAAACTCTCATAATCATGAGCTGATAAGCCTGCTGGTTTGGCTGCAATTGTAAATGGATTTCGTATTCATTTTAAAAATAATGTCTGAAAAAAGTTGTTGGCAACCAGTTCTACATTTTTTCTTTCCAAAACACCTTTCAATAGCTCAAGGAACCTAGTGTTCCATGGAACACAGTTTGAGAAATTCTAATCTACACTATAGATCTAGGCTTTTCCTGTGGCTTTTCTGCCATTCTGAAACATGTCGAGTTGAAGTCATGAGCTCTAGTTAGACATTTTAATTGACTGACCTGGGGTAATGAGCAGCAGCACTTTTAGGGCAACATATTCAAACTGGTCCATGTAAAGATTGTGGAATTGTTCTGCTATGCTGAGCAATCGAACTACCACGTCTTCAAAGCCCAAATGTTGTGCCCACTCTGCCGTGATGTGATGTGTTGAGGAGATGCTGATCTGATTGGGCGTGTCTATGGACCGCCAGCACAGGCTTAAGGCTATCAGCTCTGACCAGCAATTTTGTAAAAGCAAGATCTGATCATCAGTCTGTTGAAATCAAGAAATGGTATGTTATAAAACACTGAAAAATAGCCACATGGAATCTACTGTTTGTTTGTTTAACCTCTGTGGCTTTTTTATCAGTTCAGAAATGTAACTTTCTTATACTTTTTTTTTACCCCAAAAAACCAAGCAGTTCGAAGAAAGAAATGAGGCCCCTTGAGATTTGCATATATAGAAGAACAATGTATATCTCTCGGAACGAGAAGAAAACAAATAGTGGCCCTAGAAAAGTTATGAAAAAAAAAGAGAAATAATGAAGGAAATCAAAGTCAGACAGCTAAAATAATTTGGCCATATAAAAAACATAAATGTACAAGAGGGAGACGGCGCCATAAGTAGGAAGACAAGAGATGGACAGGAAAGAGTCTATCAGAGTTCATTATGAAGACAAGAGACAGAAGACATTAGAGATCCATTGCAGACAATCTTCGACGGGGATGGCAACAGATAATGAAGTGACAAAAGATATGTAAATTAATTTTGCAAATGGAACAATATAAGTGAAGACAAGGGGCTAGTAGAAGAAAACGTCTCATTAGCTACAACCACAAAGAAATAAAGAATTAATAACAAGTTGTTGTTGCTGTTGTTATTGATCCAGCAGCACTTGGGCTCTCGCCCTTCGGCCCGATGCCATGTATTGGTATCTGCATGTCCTTGCAAGTTGTTTTGTTTCCTATACAAGGTGTTCCACTTATCTGGCCTCGGAGGAAGGAGCATTTTTCTAATGTCATCGAGTGCTGGGCACTCAAAGAGGTGGTGGTCAACAGTTTCGTAGGGGTAGTTACATTGCTGACACTCTGGGGAGTGTTGTGATAAAATTCTGTTCAAGTGACTGCTGAGTGGTATCTGAGCCAAAAAATGGTGCTCTGATCCCTCCTTGTAAGATGTTGTCATTATGATCAGGACCAGCCATATGTCTGTAAACCTCTCTCCCTGTGTTTCCCATGGCCCATCTGTTCAGCCAGGTTTCTCTGTTTGTTGTTCGTATGAGTGATTTGGCTGTTTGGAGAGTTGTTGCTGTGAGTGGTTGTTCTTGTCTTGTTCCCTTCTTTGCTAATCTCTGCTCTGTCATTACCTGGTGTATTTGAGTGACCAGGGATCCACTGCTGCATAACTATTCTCATGCCGTAAGAAGTGATAAGCTGATAAGCATCCATGATAAGTTTGCCAACTAATAACATAAGTTAACAGAAAAATACAAGAAAAAAAAATCGCATTTAAATATCCACAATAAAACATAAATTAAAATATAAATAAGCCATAAATGAATTCAATGAAACTAAAACAGTAAACTTATCAATGAAACTATATATAACTCCAAATATGAATCTCGTTGCAACCAAATTAAAAAAAGAATTTGATGCGGGACGCTGACAAGAATCAAAGGATGCTAAATGAGATAAACAGGATGCAAGTAAATGAAAAAAAAAAAAGTGGTTTGCACAAAAGAAAAGAGAAATATGAAAGACTTTTATTACTTATAACATGCATACTCTTTTCCCAACTCCTAAGCACTTCATTAAAGCTTCTAAAAGAACGAAAAACTTGAAACTGTTTGACAATTCACATCAATAAATTTAGGATGCCAACTATTAAGGACCTCTATTCCCCTCTCTCCTGAGCTCATATATAATTTTTTCAGTCTAGTTATGTCGAATTCCTAGTTTCAAAAAAAAAACATTGTTAAAACTAATGAACAATTGAAGAAAAAAAAATTACATCTAGTTCACAACAGTCCAAACTCACAGATATTGCACCAAACTGTGGCAGGTTCCTTGCCCATCGAACCAGTTTGTACAGTCTTAGCTCTGCAAGCTGCATCATGTACGAGTATAAGGCTTGTTCATGAAAGGGGCCCTCCATTAAAGAGCCTGCGGGTAGATCGTCATCACTTAACAAAGGTTCCAAGTTCATAATATCTCTCAGGAGTTCTGGGATCTGTGGAGCTCCAGAGTTGGAAGTGGTCTGGCAAGAAAAATTTAACAAGAAAATGAACAGATAATTAATGATGGATCAGAAAAGAATGCTTTTACAACACTCAAACAAGTCTGTAGGACAGTTTCACACAAAACTGTTTGACTGAACCTAGTGTTTTCCTATGGTGCTGTGATACAGAAGTGTGCAAAGAAGCTGCATCACAAGCCTATGATCTTCATTAAAGACCGCCTTTGCCAGTTATCTGTGGTGTTTTCTTCTTCCCTTCCAGCTTCCTGTAGAGCATAAGACTTTAACTGGACATGCCAAGCCTTTTCGTCTTGTCTGACAATCATAATGATGCTAATAATCAAATTCATGTGCAAGTCTCAATGTCTGCTTGTTGTAGAATAACATATCCATGTTGTCAGCTTCTCTTTTCCTTACCCCCTTGTTCCAAGTAGAAATTCTTGTTTCTCTCTATATATAATTTTTATTACCTTTACATAATATTAATATTACATGATATTCTGTTAGTCAGAATGTAAGCGTACACTATTCCACTTTAGAAGTATGTAACGCAGTCATTTGTTCTAAATGTGTAGATGATTGAGAATGAGGAGATATACTCTTTTCTGTTTTATGTATTTATTTTTAACGCTCTAATACGTTTTTCTGTTGTAGAAGTATGTAAGAAAGTAATTTTTTTTTTCTTCGGAATGTATTACTGATACATGCAAGAATGTGTTATGCACACAGAATGTGTACTGCCTTTTCTTGGTACTAGGTTCTCATTCCTTTAATCATCAGCTACACACAGGCTATGTACTCAGAGCATGACCAACAAATCCTAATGAATCTTAACATGGTTCCTTTTTGGTGCAAAATTCCTGCACATATCTTAAAAGCTGTCAAACTACTAAAGCCAGACTAAAAAATGGCCTTTACAACAAATGTGAAATCAGCAATTTATACTATATAAACACTGTAAGAAAACAATCAACATCTTTATCAAATAATTGATCTTCACCCAACACCCATGAATTGATCAATCTGTTGTCATCATTTTCCATTGCACTCCTCATGAGCATGGAGTCACAACTGTAGCTGGTCTCCTTGCAGAAAGCTTGCACCAAACAGTCACATGCTCTTGCAGCAGTGGTTTCTATGGCAACTTGTTTAACATGATGAGGTTGCCAATCCAATGCACAACAACCTCATTAGTCCCCCCCCCCCCCCCCCAACCGATAACCACATGGGGCAATCAATTTTATACTACACAATATTTGAAACTATACCTGTTTGTGTGTGTCGTGGTTTAGAATAGCTACGAGATTCCTGTGAGACTTGGTCCCATCTTTTACAGTTTGGGACTGGTCAGCAACGTCTCCTGATAGGGCACGTCTGGTATTGACCTGCTTTGCCTTTTTCTCTAGCGTGGACATCCGGCTCTTTAAATGTGTCACGCAGCCATCATACGAGCTCCGACCTCCTCTCGTCCTGTCCTGTCGAATGGCTTTGAGCAGAGAAATTATTAATAAGTAACATTATTAAATAACTAATTAGTGTGGCATATAACTTATGACAAACTAATTATGATAAGATCTTAGATGAAGTAGGAAAAGAAGATATCATTCATTTATTCTCCCTAACAAGGTAATCTTTAGAAGACATAATGTTTACATTAAACAACCAAGAAGTTACAGGCTTTAACAAATGTGTGCTTGCATAGAATAGGATTGAAATGGTATGACAGGGAGCAGCGCTGGTGTGATGGTTAGCACAGTGCGCTGGCGATCGGTTGAAATAGGTTCAAGCCCGGACGAGAACATTTGAATAAGGGTCGTCGACCGGGACTTGGACTGGATTAATTCGAGCCCTGGCGAAGACATTTCAAGGAGTGTTGTCAACCAGGGACTGGCGGCTCCTGAGCTGACCTAGCTCTAATGGGTACCCTCTGAAGACGGCGAGTATCTGCCTGAATGGCAGCGAGTGGACACCTGTCAGTGTAAAGGGAAAAAAGGGATACTCACGTAAACATCAGTCTCAGGTTAGATATACTAACCGGAGATTCTCGCCTCAAGTAATAGCGGGCGTACGTTAAAAAAAAAAAAATTGGTATAAGATCAACAATGTAGAGCTGCTGACAAGAACAAGACAAATGCCAGTGGAACAAGAGAAGATGATGATGGCGATAAATAGGATACACATTGAGGAAACCTACTGATAACATTGACAAGGCAATCCTTGTTCTGGAATCCCCAGGATGAGAGGGAGTGGGAAACTGATAAACATATGGAGAAGAGAACTGGGAGCCGTGGTAGCATAGTGGTTAGTGCACTGGCTTCCTAGCTCAGTGGTCTATGGTTCGATTCCCAGATGAGGTGGGATTTTTTTAGGCCACAAACGGCTCCTGGGTCGACCCAGCCCTAAATGGGTACCAGAGCAACCCTGGGAAGGTTAAAGGCGGTCGGCGTGATGCTGACACATCACCCCTAGTGTGCCGACGGTCAAGAAAATATGGGCCAAAAAGAGTAACACCATATTCCCAATATGCCTCAATGGGCGTGTAACAGGATCCTTTACCTTTCTATGCTCTATGGGCAGCTTAAGGTTGATGATGATTTCATTAGTTTTAAAAATTAAGAAAAACAAGATCATGTGACTGCATTACACAAATTTAGAGAACACTGATGCACAATATGAACCATATTATGAAAAATACAAATGACTCTAAGAGAATATAACTTACATTATACTATTAAATCAACACAACTAATGAATGAAACACCCATGAGGTTTCTGCCGCAATACTCAAGTAAAAGGAAGGCAAAGGCAGTCTCATGGCAGGTACTGCTGTAGGGGAGCTAAGTGCTGGAGACTTCACTATACCAGATTTCAGCTTTATAAGGTGGGGTGACCGGTTCTGTTCATCACTCTCTTGCTTAAGAGCTGGGTAAAGTGGAACCTTATGCTACCAGGTTTCAAAACCAGCAACTATGCCGCGAGAAGTAAGCACTCAAACCACTCTGCCACTCAATACCTATTATACAAAAACAAATATGTAGACCAAAACAAGGGCTCATAATAATAATGCTAATGGAGCGTAGCAAGTCATACTAACTGGAATTCTCCCATGTTCAGTCCCTGAAGAAGACCATCTTGTAATTACTTGGATGAGCTGTGCTCATGCCCATGTTAAATTCTCCATTACCTATTTCCCACATCAAAAGCTAGTATCCAGGTTTTATGCAGTTTTCCTCACATTCTTAACTACAATAAACATTTGAGATGAGGGGATCAGACAAACATTCACAAAAAAAAACAGTTCTTCTTCTTCTGTGTTCGTCCTGAAAAAGGATGTTTGTTAGTTGTGTCGTCGTTTGCGAAGCTGCGATATTTGCGGCTTTCGGCCCGGCACATCCATTTTCAGCATGGCATTTTTGGGACCGGGTTTGCCTTCCTTCTTTGATCTCTACTCTCTCGGCCAGACTGCAGTCTGTTTCCAGGACCACCGCTTGGAGGTGGCATAGGGTCTTGGTCAGTTCTGGTTCACTGACCCTGACGCAAGCAGTCAAGCTATGAGTCGCTGACTGCATTCATCTCCGAAAACAGTTCAAGAAAGATAGAGGGAGAAAATAGTAGCTTGTTTTATAGGAGGGCATAGTGTCACAAATCTAGTCAGTTGTGTCCAGGGCACGACAGGAATAACCGTCTATGTCAGCTGACATGGCACATAATCGTCATCATTTTACTTTCTGCTTCTTTTCGAAACACGGAGCCACCACAGTAGTTGGTCCCCTTGTAGGAAGCTTGCACCAAGCATTCACATGCTCTTGCATCTGTGGTCTCTGTAGCAATGTGTTTTAACATGATGAGGTTGCCACCCCCATGCAAAAGCTCATATTAGTTGCCCTGAACAACATGCCAGAAGGTACAGCAGTTCTATCTTTTCTTTGTCTCTTCATAGACCTCCGGGAACTACACAGGACAAGGCACATGGTAATAATTTTCTTTATCTTTAGGCTCACCAAAATTTATTCAAGAATTTGTTAAGTTACAGTCTCCAACCAAGAACTTACCCTCTAGTTTCATTCCCATGAAGAGACACTGTTTGAATCTGCAAGCCGGACATTTTTTGCGATTCAGTGAGTTGATGGTGCAGTCTGAGGCTTTTGGACACACAAACGTTTTCTTGTTCTGGACAGTACGCTTGAAAAAGCCCTTACAACTTTCACAGGTGAATATCCCATAATGGTAACCTTAGAGAAAAATAGAAACATTAACTATTCAAACATATCCCATGATGGTAACCTTAGAGAAAAATAGAAACATTAACTATTCAAACATATCCCATGATGGTAACCTTACAGAAAAATAGAAACATTAACTACTCAAACCTGAATATACATTTTACTGTTGAGTTTCTTGGCCTTTAATTATGAGCCAAACTATATGGACATGGAAAATTTTTCACTTCAAGCTCAAGCTTTGCTACTTTCATTAAAACAGAAACGGTGATGTTATCTGGTGATGTGAAGAATGTGAAAAGTTTCTTTTTTTTTTTTTTTAAATTCAAATAATAATAAACTGGCTTAGATTACAGCATTTTAAAATTTTCTTCAGCAGAACATCAAATATAGATAAAGTTGGAGGTACAGGCAGGAATATCAAATAAGAACACAAACGGCAAGAGAAGCTTCACTGCATGAGGAAATAATGGATATCAAGAACAATCAGGCCCAACACAAAAATTTGAATCTTCAACTCAGATGTTAAGTCAGTCCTGTTGTATGACGAACTGATGTCAAGAACCAGATAAGTGCCAGAGGAACAAGAGATAAGAAGACACTGGCAATGGATAGGGCACACACTGAGGAAAACTACTGATAGCATTACAGGTCATGCTTGTTCTGGAAACCCTAGGGTAATAGAGGTAGTACAAAAAACACATGAAGAGATAACCGAGATAGAAACGGAACTGGATGTGGAAGACATGGAAAGACCTTTAGTTGATGGAATGGGACTGGAGGGACTTGGCAGAAACTTGTTGAAAGTCTATGCTCTTTGTGGAGATGAAATGTCATGATGATGATATATCAAACAGCAGAAACAAGACTGGTGGAGAAGAATATATTTCAAGATGAACAAACAACAACAAAATAACTAGAGATCTACAGGTTTAACCCTTTGACTCCGCAATTATTTTCCAACCTGTGCCGTAATTTTAATTTTTGATAGACTAAAAACAATGCTCAGATAGTTGTTTTGGCACGGGTGTCAAATCTGACCAATGCTCTGAGCATTGTTCCAGTCAAAGATTTAAGTAACAAAATGGATATGATTGAGCATATCCTGAGAAAATAAAATATAGTGTGACTATCACTGATATTAAATTTGTTTATTAAACACCCAAAGGAAAGAAAAGACAAGGAAAATTTAGAAGACTTCAGTGAACAGGAATAGAAATAAAAAATATTTTAAACACACGCTTTTAATGCACTAAAAACCCAAAAATAATTTTTCCAGAAGTTTATAGCTTGCAGTAAAAAAATGTAACATCAAATTGACGAAAAGCGTGGGGAGGTACAGGCAGATGTATAATTTTTTTTTGGCATGTTGCTGTGTGATGGTGCATTTGGCATTTCCTCATTTTGGTCATAATATTCTGAATCTTCGGCAGGCATTTCACAAGAACACACCTGGTCAATTAGATGAATTCCATCTTCCGTGTCAAATGAATGATAATTTTCAATCCAGACAACCATATGTAAATTAGGGCTTCCGCGATTCTGGAACTCGATTCTCCACCAAATACTTCATTGTTATTTCTGATGAATTTCATCAAAGCATTCAGGCGAATCGTAAAATGCCGACTTACAACTACTGGATACTTTTCAATCAATTTTTGTGTTGCATAGATGTCCAGACAAATTGGATCTTCATTTGGTCTGTCATCAGCAATCAAAAGAGCCTTCCGCATATCCAGCCAATTTAAATCGTTACATTTTTTTTGTGTAAAACTTTTGCCTCGTTTTGGCGAGGCGCGTCCCGTTCAACCTAGTCGGTTATATTAGGGCGCATGTCCAAATATAAAAGACCTTTAGGTATGAGCTGAAAGTCATAAAGTACTGAGGTGGTCCAAGGCATCTTATTTGAGCAATCAATTCATTGAGTGCTGTACGCCAATATGCACTAGATCCCCTCAAGTTCTTGATATATAGATGAACATCTTCAATCATTCCATCACGGCTTTCAATTTTCTTCCCACATGCTGCGATTGTTGATTTGATACGATAATACTCGAACATCGAAAGTGCGTCAAACAGATAATCATTTAGCTGGAATCATGAGTCACTGCCCAAATTTCTGAATTGGTAGTAGTCAAGCGGGGTGATCTTTACAGGCCTTGTTTCCTTTAATCCATTTTTTCCATATGGAAACAGGAAGAACCAGGCAAACTCTTCAGCTTTGAGCTCATGTGCTTCGTTCACAATGTTATTTCTTGTTTTTCTCATTATTTCATTCACATTTATTGATACTTCGAATTCATCATTTACATCTGGTAGTGCACAATCTATCGGAGCCATGACTGAAGTGTGCACAGGAATGTAATGAATTGCCGGCTGTTGCGTAATTTGAACTGAATTATCATATAGTTGGGGGCTTGCTTCCATTATTGTGCATTCACGTGATTCTTGGGTACTTATGATGTTATTCTTTGGAATTACATCAATATAATTAATGGTGTTGTTGACGTTTTGAGTTCCAGTTGTACGTTTGCATACACGGTGAAGCTCTTGAAGGTTGTCGCATTCAATTATACACGCTCTGACATTTGCTGCACTCACCCCTTTCGGACCACACGAGTCTCAATCGGTGAAGTAAAATTTTCCATCGTACTGCATTATTCATAACGACTTTGATGATGCTATCAAAATACCAGCATTATGATTCTCAAACAATTTTTGAAGTCCTCCCATTAATTTAAGGTTAATCCTATGTTTTCTATGTTTGCACTGTCGTTATACAGAGGGTTGTTTGCAACGAGCCATTCTAATGCCCTATATACCGTTTCGCGAGACATCAAAAATTCACGGGTAACGTCTAAATTTTCAAGCCGCTTGGTAACTATTAATATGCCAGTCATATTGGATGCTCTTGGAAGCATATTTGGAAGTTTCTCGCTGACTTCAAATATGTCTTGAGCAAAGAGAACTGCCTGACCACGAAAACCATATTGTCCATAAACACCAGAAAACTTGACAACTTTCATAAATGGTATTATTCGGGACAGCAATCGTTGTTCGAGTTGAGAAAGTACTTGAATCTCATGTGGAATTGTTCCGGGATTTTGATTGTTCCAGTAAGTTTTGAAGGAGATATTGTTTTTATGCTTGTTACATGGCTTTTACAACGATGGCACAAAAGTAAACTAGGCTTTTCTTTAAGCAGATCAGGTAAATATGATGGCACATTGGTGAGTGTATACTCACTTATTTGGTTTGGATAACATTTTTTGTGCATATGTTGCAAAAGCTGTTGCAAAATTTGTTAATTACCTCATCAAACATGTCCAGATGTCCATTTAATATAGCTCTTCGTGCCGTTGTAGATTTCCTCATTTGACTCAAACGATTTTCATGCTGTTCCACTGTTTCTTTACCTCTTGATTTCACATGTTGTTGTCGATTCCTTGTCAACCGTGTCTCGCGTTGTTTAGCTGTTTCATTTTCTTGACGTTTTTGTTGTTGATTAAAAAGCCTTATTCTCTTAGCTTCTGGAGCTTCATTTTGAACTTTTTCTTTATACTTTGCTCTTGCCTTTTACAATCGTCTTTTTCTTTGTGTTGATGTTTCTGGTTTTCTTAATGAATCAACTTGATGCGTTGTACACAAAATTGAGTACAAGATCACATATCTTGGTGACGTTGCATACAAGTCGTACACAAAATTGTGAAGATCACATAACTTAGTGACGTTGCATACAAAATATTGAACTCCGTAAGGAAGGAAAAGAAAAATGATAATGAAAGTTGAGCTCCTTTTATATTTTTTATTTTAATGTTATTCATTTTATTATTTTTACGACTGATTATTGTATTGTCATCAGGAATATACAACTATGCCAAGTTTCAGAGCTATTGCTCATCTGGAAGTGATTGAAAAATCGATTGCAAGATTTAAAGGTGACATACAAGACAAGTTAAAGAAAAGCATGTAAAAAGACCTGGATCAAATGGTATTAATTGAAGAGATGCAGAAAACAAATCCGAAGGCAGATATACTTAGCTTCATCTATGCCCTTTGCCTACGAGAAACATACAGCCTATGACTCTGTCCAAGATATACAAAGATTCCAACAAAATGAAAGGGAATTGATAAATAATTGATGCATATATTTTATCAGTAAGTAAGTACTATTGCTTGGCACTGCTCAACGTTTCTCATCAGCAAACATTACTGTTAAAAAATAATAGAGACAATTTACGAGCTACAATATATAAAATTAAATAAACATTTTAGTGAAACAAAAATAAAAAAAAAGAATCTTTCAAATAATTAAATTTAACATATCACAGACACAGTTGCAATGTTCAAACAAGGAAAATATAAATGATAGAATGAAAAAAAGAACAAAATATACTACTGAACAAAAGTTAAGCGCCGCCATTCAGTTTAGACAAGGTTTATATAATTGATTGGCAAACTGTAAAGACAAATGAAAATGTCATTGAAACTGAGCTCAGAGAAATGTGTATACATTTCTGTGTGCACTAGGTTAATTTTTTTTAAATGTCCAAAAACTGGGTCACTTTAACCCGCACGTGAAAATTGCCATTGATCCTTAGCCGCCGACCGTCAAAGCAGTCAGTGGCCATCACGCCTAGTGGCGTCTTGTAGGGCAACAACAAATTGATTCCACCTTGCTCGGTCGGTGGCCATCCTTCATACAGTGCCCCAACTCTGGTTCATTCTTTGCATCTCTGCCTCCACAGTCCTCCGCCAAGTTGTTTTTGGTCGGCCTCTCTTTCGTTTTCCTTCATGGGTCCATAGCATAGCTGTTCTTGTGATGACATCGGGGTCTCTTCTGAGGACATGGCCAACCCAACTCCAGCGTCTGCCAGCTATGATGGTGTGATGTCCTCTTGCTCGCTACGAGCAAGCAGATCCCGGCCAGTGATGGCACTCGGCCAAAAGACCCGGTGAACTTTTCCCAGGCATGCTGTGTGAAAAGAGGACAATCTCGACACCTCCCTCTCTGCAACTCTCCAGCACTCCGCACCACAGAGAAGCACAGAAAGCACACAGCTCTGACACAATCTTAATTCTGTGCCTGTGCTGTACCAGGAGGACCTCCAGATGTTGTCCAGGCCAAAGAAGGCCGCTCTTGCCCCACCCATTCCGATGTTGATGTCCCTGTCTGCCCCGCCGTCTGGTGTCACCACGCCCCCTAGGCATGTGAAGGCACCCGTCTGCACCAGTCGCCGACCCCCTACCGACACGGGCCCAGGGTTGCCCACACTGAGTGCCACGACTCCAGACCTCTTCAAATCGATGCCCAAGCCCACCCGCTGGCCAAACCCATCAAGTCCATCCGCCTCCTCCCGGACGTGCCGATGCGAATGCGCCAGCAGTGCAATGCCACCCGCAGATCCTCCAATGCAGAAAATGCCGTCCATCCCACTCCTCCCGGACCGCCCTCCGCCGCACCACCCAGTCCACGACTGCTAAAAATAGAGTGGTCGACAAGGGGCATCCCTGTCGCACTCCCGCCCTCACCTCAAATGCCAGGCCGCTCTGTCCAACACTACACGCAAAGTTGGCACAGAGGCCCTCTATGACTGACACTATGCAGCCCGGAACCCCACAAGCCCCCAGCACTTTCCACAAACTGTCCCCATGCATGCTGTCAAAAGCCCCCTCAAAATCAACGAAATCAATGCAAAGCTGTCCCTGCCACTCCGAGCACCGCTCTACAATGCTCCCGAGAGTGAATACACAATCCACGCATCTTCCGCTCCCTCCAAATCCCGCCTGTCCCTTCCTCAGCCCGTGGTCCACCGCCCCCGAAACTCTCTGTATAACCATCCTGCCCAGTATCTTGCTGGGAACCGAGAGAAGAGCGACCCCTCTCCAACCATTGCAGTCCGCAAGATCCCCCCCCCCCCCCCCCGGGCAATCCGACAACCATTCCCCCGTTCCACTCCGATGGCACCATCCCCGCCCTCCAGACCCGTGCAAACAGTGGTTCCAATAGTTCCGCCGCCAGCCCAGGGTCCGTCCCAAATAGCTCTGCACTTAAGTTATCATGGCCCGGGGCCCTGCCGTTCCCCAACCCTCCGACTGCCGCGATGACCTCCTCCCCTCGTGGAATGTTTGTACCTACATCTAGATCGCCCTCAGCCTCAGGAACATTCAATCGTGTCCCCGGCGGCTCCCCGTCCAGAGCCCCTCCGAAGCGTCCCGCCCATCCCGTCTCCCGTCCCCCCGCTGCCGTGACGAGACCACCCCGCCTATCTCCCACCAATGTAATATTGCCTGCACCCCGCCCTCTGCTGATGAATCCAGCCACCTTGCATACCGTGCTCTGCCCATCTCCCAGCGCCGCCTCCTCCGCCCGTCCCGCAAGACCGTCCAGGAAATTCTCCCCGTCGGCTCGGGTCTGGCGCTCAACCCCCCCCCGTCCAGCCGACTGTACCGCTCGCCACACAGTTGCCCCAACCCGGGGGACCTCGCCTCTATCCTCTTTCTCCTCACCTCCCCTCTCATCGCTATGGTGTTCAACGTTTCTGGTGCCATCCAGCTCCCCCCCCCCGGAATCCCAAGCACGATCCGCCGCTCTCCTTGTATACTGCCGAAATGGCGTCAAAACCCCGGTCCCCATCACCAGTCAATGTCCCCTCCTGACCCCTGGCAAACCGCCATCGTTTCTCCATGTCGGCCGCAAAAGCCCCTCTGGCAAGGGAGTCCCCCAATCTGCCGGTCAAACCCCCTCTGTGCAGTCACAGCCGGCCCAGCCCCTCCCAGCCTTGCCACCACCAAATGGCGATCACCCCCCACATCTGCGCCTCCCCCCACCCTCACATCACGCAATGCACGTCCCCATCCACCGCCAACCACGACGTGGTCCACCCGGCCTCCGTCCCGACCACCCGGCGACCCCCATGTCAATTTGTGAATTTCTCCACGTGGGAAAAGCGTTCCTCCAACGACCAGGCCGCCAATGCCACAGAAACTTATTAGTCCATCCCCATCCTCATTTGCTGCCCCGCCGCCGCACCTCCCCACCGCTTCCTCACCATATGTACTGTGTGCACCAACTCTCGCACCGAGGTCTCCCATTACTACAACAAGATCACATCCAGGTGTGCCCTCCATCCCCCTCTGCAGCCGCTGATAGAACTCATCCCCGACCTCCCCATCGCCATCACCCGCCGGTGCGCAGCACTGCACCATTGCAGTGTTAGTGAATCTCCCTCTCAATCTCAATCCCATCAGTCTGCCGCCGATGGGCCTCCACTCCAGCAATGTCCCTTCCATTCCCCTCTGTAGAATAATGGCTACGCCTTCATTGTGCTGTCCATCCTCTCTTCCGGAGTAAAGTACTGTTTCTCCTGTTGCTGTTTTAACTTTTCCTGCCCCTGTCCATCTGCTCTCGCTTATCCCTAGAATGTGTAACCTATAGTTTCTCATTTCTGCCGTGACCTGACTTAGTTTACCTGTCTCGTTCATTGTCCTGACATTCCAAAATCCTATTCTTGTATCCTGTTTTGCGGTCAGGACATCCGTTTTCATGTCAGTGGCTTCCTTTCGGCTTTCACCACTGACAGTCATACGAGCCATAGACTCCGAATGTCCATCCCGCAGCAAAGTTTGTTCATTTATTGTTGTTTCCGTAACTTCATTATTTTTTTACATAGACAGGGGTGTCAGCCCTATGCTAAAACCCCTAACCTGGAGGACCAGGGTACCAGCTTTTGTCTGACCCCTACCCACACAGACCAGTCCAGCTTGGTTGAACCTACCAGGAGTAAAACTCCCACTGGCATAGCTCTGGGGATTGTCAGGGTACGCAAGCTGCCATACCGCTACAAGGTATAGGTACCATTGATGGCAGACCGCTGCTAATAAATCTGCCAATACCACCACCACACTGCAGCTGCTACAATGTCAAATCACATATTGACTATTTATTCTACAACAGCACACAACACACTCCATTATTAAATCACAGTTCTCACCCACTGGTTAAAAAAAAATGACCTAACAATAATGGGTGTTAAAACATAGATTAGATGTTTTTTTAAAAATAGATTTTAAAAATAAATTTAGCACGGCAATGAAATTATCTTGCAATAAATCTGACACGTGATGAAATCGGCATGCGATGAATTTGAAACGGAATGAATTATGTTTTGCAATGTTTGTCATGTAATAAATGTGGCTCTCCGTGAATACAGTGCAATGAAATTGTCCCTGTGATGAACTCAGTGCAATGAATTTGTATGTGATGAATTGACGTAAAATCAGAAAACCTAAAGAACGGTAGAACAGAACGACAAAGCAAAGAGAGCCTCATGGCCACAGCTAAAAAGATTACCTAAAACTGAAAGTACGAGTAGTTAGAAAGCAACAGTTACGACTGCAGTCTTGTGTTCCATGAATAACAAAAAAAGAAAGATAAGCATAAATATAGTCTTGCCTCGTATAGTTATCCGGCGTGATGCTGACCACATCAACCTTAGTGTGCCGATGGTCAAGAAAATATGGGCCTAACACCGTACTCCCAATATGCCTCAATAGGCATGTAACGGGATCCTCCCTCGTATAGTTAGCGGAGGTTTCTAAAGAGATAAAGCAAGGAAAATAACTATTGCTCCCTCTAGCATGTTGTACAAGGCAACTAATAAGAGGTTGTGTGTGAGGCTGGCAGCCCCAACATGTTAAAAAAAACCCACAAACCCTCACTGCAAGAGCATGTTATTGTTTGGTGCAGGCTTCCTGCAAAGGGACTCCATGCACCATCAGGAAAAATGATGATGATACATATTGTCTTCAAAGAAATTATGTTATCTACATTCTACTTAAAACAAATGTTAGTCACAGTTTTAAAGAACTTTAATATCAATTCATTTTTAGTCAGAATGCCAGATACTTTCCATCAATGTATTCCTTTAATTTACCAAAGTAATAAATTATTATACACTTAATATTTGCGTGCTTTATAGCTACTTCTCCACACAGTTAAAACAGTTACTGAAGCCTTTAACCCAGCATCATTTCAATTTTTTAAAACACAGATGGCATAAAACTCTGGTATTGCATCACAATGCAGTAAAATGACTCAGGATGGTGACACAACAAGAGAAATCCATACTAGAATTGCTTTGGCAGCTAGCGCCTTCAATAGATTATCTAACATTTGGAAATTACGATCATTGAATATACATACCAAGCTTCGTCTGTTTAATTCAAATGTTAACAGTGTTAACATACGGCTGTGAGAGTTGGAAAATAACAAAATCATTGGAGAACAAGCTGAATACATTCGAGAACAAATGTCTTAGAAAACTCATGAACATCAGTTGGAAAGAATTCAAGACTAATCGACAAATAAGAGAAGACTCTAGGCAGAAATATGTCTCCGACTATATAAGGAAAAGACGATGGTCATATATCGGTCATGTCCTACGAATGCAAAACAACAGAATACCACTACACTTGGGTTCCTGAGGGTAAGAGGAAAAAAGGAAGACCAAAAGAAACACTCAGAAGAACAATAATAAGAGAAGGAAGAACGTTGGGCCTAAATAATGTGCAAGAGCTAAGAGGAGTGGCGTCACAACGAACAACCTGGAGAGCACTGGTTTCTGCCTTATGCGCCGTGTTTGGTGCTTAAAGAATTTATTATTATTATTATTATTGCATCACATCCTGGGATAAATATAGTATGCTGCATATAGCCCCAGTCTTGTTCTCAGAAGTTTCCATGTGCTCTCATGAAGTTTCTGGTTGTCAGTTAGTTTAAATGGGAAATGATCCGAAGAGCACAGATGATCTTTGATCTGTTACCAGAGTTGTATGCAATGGGCATAAATATATTGACGTTTGGATAAATACCTCAATAAGCGCAGTAATTAATATTGAAAAAGAAGACACACAGCATTACAAAATGTGTACATAATGAAAATCTGATAACTTATGTATGCTGGTCAATTTTAAAAATAGATAAAACGACTTGTCTGACCTATCCTTATTTTTTTTTATTTTTAATTACATAAGGGGGAAATTGGGTGGGACGGAAAGGAAAAAAAATAGGTGTCATCATTTTTATCAGCAGAGAAGGAAATGTCAAAATTGTCCTCTTTTCACACAGCCTGTAAAAGAAAAATTCTCCGAATCTTTTGGCCAAATACCATCACCAACCAAGATCTGCTTACTCGGAGCAAGCAAGAGGACATCACACAGGGGGGGGGGGGGGGGGGGGGGGGGGGGGGGGGGGGGGGGGGGGGGGGGGGGGGGGGGGGGGGGGGGGGGGGGGGGGGGGGGGGGGGGGGGGGGGGGGGGGGTGGGGGGGGGGGGGGGGGGGGGGTGGGGGGGGGGGGGGTTGGGGGGGGTCATTATAGCTGGCAGACGCTGGAGTTGGGTTGGCCATGTCCTCAGAAGAGACCCCGATGTCATCACAAGAACAGCTATGCTATGGACCCATGAAGGAAAACGAAAGAGAGGCCGACCAAAAACAACTTGGCGGAGGACTGTGGAGGCAGAGATGCAAAGAATGAACCAGAGTTGGGGCACTGTATGAAGGATGGCCACCGACAGAGCAAAGTGGAATCAATTTGTTTTTGCCCTACAAGACGCCACCAGGCGTGATGGCCACTGACTGCTTTGATGGTCGGCAGATAAGGATCAAAGAAGAAGAGATGTTTCAACAGAATACAGTTCAGAATGTACAATTTCCACTCAACAGTTGATGAAGAAAAAATGCCATGATGATATAAACAAAAGCAACAAAGAAGTTTTTTTTCATTTTCACTTTCCACCTGACGTTAATGATTATAAAAAAATATTTTTAAAAAGTCATATGGTAATGAAACTGACACGGATTTTTTTTTTTCAAACTGAGAATTAAACTCTGAATCTAATCCATCCCTTGCAAGCAAAAAAACCTCATTCAATTTCCTTTACAACTATGTATAATACAGTAAAAGTCAGAAAATTGGACTGCTCAGTGATTTGGTAGGTCCGGATTTTCAGGCAGTACTTTTAAAATTCAAATTTAAGAAAGAATAAAAATGAGATGAACAGGCAAATTTTGTTGGTTTATTCACTAACAAATATAGAATGCTTCATTTATCAAAATGAGTATATTAATTAGTTCATTTCTGCGACTTTTGTACTGCTTGCGGATGGAACACTTACAGCCGTGTTGCTGCTGTGCATATGTAGCGATCATGCGAACGCATGTGCTTTCACACACAAAAGCCCAGAAATTTTTTTTAATTTGACTTTTCAAAAAGTCTGGATTTTCGGGTGGTCCGGATTTCTGGACTAGGTAATCTCCAAAAGAACGTTGCAATTCGTTGGAATGAATTGCAACGGTCTTTTGGAGATTACCAGACTATTACTGTAATACCATACTTTAAAAAAAAAACGTGGAAAAAAACGACATTTAAATTTTAACACTATATGACAACTCAAAGCAAAAGAAAATTCCTTGTGTCAAACATAGGAAAAACCCCTACATCCATTAAGAGTAATATCTAGACAGGTCTATGCAGTTTCACTGGCCAAGTTAAGAGAAAATTTAAAAGCTCTAAATGTGATATGCGCAGGAACAGACAAAGATGTCTGTTCTCACCAGCATTTTCCTCATGGTTATGGACCAAATGAAGAGACAAACAGAAGGAATTAAAAACAGAAATACAATGAATATTTGACAAACAATTGCAAGATCTTGATTATGCAAATGACCTATGTTTTGTACAGCATAAACAAAATATACAGGAAAAGACAAATAGACTAACAACAGAAGCAGCAAAAACAGGGCTATACATCAACATAAACAAAACACTCATTGAGTGTCATGTCAATTGCCATTGGCTATCGTGACTTTCCATGTCCTACAATCTCTGGTGACCTGATTCAGCTGTGTCTTCACTATCTTCCTATGCCATGTGATGTGGTCAGTTTGAATTAAGCTGTTACCATATTCTCAAATTGTTCTCTGCTCAGGAACATGTAATTCATAGCGAAATGATACCTTATTTTACAAGAGATAAAACAATGCGGATTTTTGCTTTGCCAGAGATCCAGAGTCCTCTGGGAGGACAACATTAGACAATCTCTGAAAGACCGAGGACTAGAATGGAACCAGGCCAGGAGGAAGGCCGATAGGATAGCATGGCGCTCTCTCTTCCAAATCTCTACACCTCACGGTAGAAGGGGAACGACTAAGTAAGTAAGATTTTATAATGTATACTGTTCAAAAAAAGAAACGCATAGCTATCCGAGGGCGCGTTTTTATGAGTTTGTAAGTAAAATTTGGTGCTAGGGTATATAAAAACCGCCTCAAATGTTCTTTACAGTGTCAAATGCACGTAATGACCTGAATTGCGTTCGTTTTTGTAATCGTTACAACGCAGTGGTCAATAGTGTTTATGACGCAATTTTTGACCACAGCTCATGTTGAGCGCACGTGAAAGCAACAAAATTTGGGGTGAACACTATTCACTGACTACGCAACTGAAACCCTATAAAAGGATAACGCTACACACAAAAAATTCAGTTCATTTTCAAGCAGACTTTTATGGCGTCTCTATCGATAAATTTAAGGAACATTGCTATTGGCCGACTGCATGCAGGCGAAACTCAAAGTCAGGTTGCCAGGCATCTAAACGTGCATCAGAGTACCATCAGTCGACTTTGGCACCGGTTCCAAGCCACTGGCTCAGTTGAAGACCGGCATCGCAGTGGACGACCCAGAGTGACAACAGCAGCGGAGGATCGCTTTATTCGGCTTCGTCACCTCAGAGACAGGTTAATACAGCTTCCTCAACTGCCTAGTCATTGCCTGCAGGACGTCATGTGTCTGATCAAACTGTCCGGAATAGACTGCATGACGCTGGACTTTGGGCACAACGACCTCACCGAGGACCTGTCCTTACGCGCCGCCATCGCCAAAATCGACTTCTTTGGGCCAACCAGCATCGTCCCTGGGCAGCTGACAATCAATGGAGACGTGTCTGGTTTAGTGACGAATCTTTCTTTTTGTTGCAGCGTCATGATAGACGGGGTAGGGTCTACCGTAGGCGAAATGAACGTTTTGCCCAAAATTGCGTTGATGAAGCTCCGCCGCACGGTGGTGGAGGTGCAATGGTGTGGTGAATGATCAGTTACAACGGAAGGAATCAATGGGTGCACATTGAAGGAGGCTTGAATGCGCAACGATACGTCAATGAAATTCTTCGACCCCATGTCCTTCCACTTTTGGCTGCCCAAAGGTCTGTGTTTTGACAGGACAACGCCAGACCCCATTGTGCACGGTTGACCACGCAGTTCCTGACTGCCAACAACATTCGCACCCTTCCCTGGCCATCCTTGTCTCCAGACATGAGTCCGATTGAGCACCTGTGGGATGAGCTGCATAGACGTGTTTGTCGCCGAGACGTTGCTCCAGCCAATCGTCGTGATCTGTTCCAGGCACTCCAGGAAGAATGGGCAGCCATCCCTCAGGCCCACATCAGACGTCTGATCGCATCCATGCCCAGGAGATGCCAGTCGCTGATCGATGCAAGAGGAGGCCACACACCATACTAACGGGAAAGCCCGTAAGCCAAAAAACTCTCGTGACCCAGATGCAAAACAACTGTCAATTGATTGGTTGAACCCTAAGGTATTCTTGTGTGCAATTTGAACAATTAACTCATTAAATTAAAACAGTTATTGAATGTCAAAATTATGGCTATGTGTGTGCCTTCAGCAGCTATGCGTTTCTTTTTTTGAACAGTATAGTTTACTTTTAGGAGCAGAATTCAGTATATCATTGTAAAACTGCACCCATTAATAACAATATCGCCACCGCTGCTAATAAATCTGCCAATACCACCACCACACTGCAGCTGCTACAATGTCAAATCACATATTGACTATTTATTCTACAATAGCACACAACACACTCCATTATTAAATCACAGTTCTCACCCACTGGTTAAAAAAAAATGACCTAACAATAATGGGTGTTAAAACGTAGATTAGATGTTTTTTTAAAATAGATTTTAAAAATAAATTTAGCACGGCAATGAAATTATCTTGCAATAAATCTGACACGTGATGAAATCGGCATGCGATGAATTTGAAACGGAATGAATTATGTTTTGCAATGTTTGTCATGTAATAAATGTGGCTCTCCGTGAATACAGTGCAATGAAATTGTCCCTGTGATGAACTCAGTGCAATGAATTTGTATGTGATGAATTGACGTAAAATCAGAAAACCTAAAGAACGGTAGAACAGAACGACAAAGCAAAGAGAGCCTCATGGCCACAGCTAAAAAGATTACCTAAAACTGAAAGTACGAGTAGTTAGAAAGCAACAGTTACGACTGCAGTCTTGTGTTCCATGAATAACAAAAAAAGAAAGATAAGCATAAATATAGTCTTGCCTCGTATAGTTATCCGGCGTGATGCTGACCACATCAACCCTAGTGTGCCGATGGTCAAGAAAATACGGGCCTAACACCGTACTCCCAATATGCCTCAATAGGCATGTAACGGGATCCTCCCTTGTATAGTTAGCGGAGGTTTCTAAAGAGATAAAGCAAGGAAAATAACTATTGCTCCCTCTAGCATGTTGTACAAGGCAACTAATAAGAGGTTGTGTGTGAGGCTGGCAGCCCCAACATGTTAAAAAAAACCCACAAACCCTCACTGCAAGAGCATGTTATTGTTTGGTGCAGGCTTCCTGCAAAGGGACTCCATGCACCATCAGGAAAAATGATGATGATACATATTGTCTTCAAAGAAATTATGTTATCTACATTCTACTTAAAACAAATGTTAGTCACAGTTTTAAAGAACTTTAATATCAATTCATTTTTAGTCAGAATGCCAGATACTTTCCATCAATGTATTCCTTTAATTTACCAAAGTAATAAATTATTATACACTTATTATTTGCGTGCTTTATAGCTACTTCTCCACACAGTTAAAACAGTTACTGAAGCCTTTAACCCAGCATCATTTCAATTTTTTAAAACACAGATGGCATAAAACTCTGGTATTGCATCACAATGCAGTAAAATGACTCAGGATGGATATAAGGAAAAGACGATGGTCATATATCGGTCATGTCCTACGAATGCAAAACAACAGAATACCACTACAGGCGCTCACTTGGGTTCCTGAGGGTAAGCGGAAAAAAGGAAGACCAAAAGAAACACTCAGAAGAACAATAATAAGAGAAGGAAGAACGTTGGGCCTAAATAATGTGCAAGAGCTAAGAGGAGTGGCATCACAACGAACAACCTGGAGAGCACTGGTTTCTGCCTTATGCGCCGTGTTTGGTGCTTAAAGAATTTATTATTATTATTATTATTGCATCACATCCTGGGATAAATATACTATGCTGCATATAGCCCCAGTCTTGTTCTCAGAAGTTTCCATGTGCTCTCATGAAGTTTCTGGTTGTCAGTTAGTTTAAATGGGAAATGATCCGAAGAGCACAGATGATCTTTGATCTGTTACCAGAGTTGTATGCAATGGGCATAAATATATTGACGTTTGGATAAATACCTCAATAAGCGCAGTAATTAATATTGAAAAAGAAGACACACAGCATTACAAAATGTGTACATAATGAAAATCTGATAACTTATGTATGCTGGTCAATTTTAAAAATAGATAAAACGACTTGTCTGACCTATCCTTATTTTTTTTTTAAATTACATAAGGGGGAAATTGGGTGAGACGGAAAGGAAAAAAAAATAGGTGTCATCATTTTTATCAGCAGAGATAGGGAAATTTTACCAAGAATATTTCACAAACATTTCTCCTACCCCAAGCAGAAACACCCCCCCCTTATCGTTTCTAATGTTAACATCATAAATTGATGCTAAAATTCTTTCTTAAACAGTAACATTTTTCATCTACATTTTTTCACAAGTATAAATAAGAAATTAAATTGAAAAATTACCTGATACCTTGTCCCCACAAACAGGGCAAGGCCTACTCATTCCATCAATAGTGTTTTGTGAATCTGTCACTGGTTCTACATTTGAGCCGGATGAAAAAGTGTAACTGAGATTAGCTGGAAATGTCAAGTGCTTGGTGTCAACCCCGTCATCTGCGGACTGAAGTAACACTTTGTATGTTGTTGGGGTGTCAGAACTTCCATCTGACTCACTGATCACATAGTCATTTCCCTGTGGAGAAGAAGCTGGAAGAACAACCTCCTGGCCACTGGAGTTGACATATCTGTAGATTATGATCTGAGGCTGTGAGCGAGCCTCAGCCACACCACCAGCGGCACTGCTGGTACTCACGGTGTCCACATTACATTCAAGGTTTTGTTGCTGCAGCTGAGATGCTGACACACTCTGGTTTTGTTTGTAGTTTTTCTTGATAAGCGACTCCTGAGAATGTTGTGAGGCTAAAGCTGTCAACACACTGCTGACTGTGTTCATGTTTTGTGAGCCCTGCTGTAGAACAGATGGCTCCAAATCATCTGAAGGTTCATCTTTGAGCAAAAAGTTAGTTATTTCCTCACTTGAAATAACCACTGTGGGATGAGTCATGTTCTTTGCTGAAACATTTGTGAGAGCACTAAGTCCTGAGGACGTTGTGATATTGTTTCCTGAAATACCAAGCATTGACAGCCCAGCTTGTGTTATGACTGAATTGCTCTCATCTGATGTCATTTGTTGCACAACATGTGAAGATGCATTTGTTTGAGTCATTAACGACGCTATTGGTTCATTTAAATTCTGCAGCAATTGAGATATAACCCCACCTGGTGAAGCTCTCTCCAGAGACATGTTTCCTTTGCCTTTTACCTTAAACTGCTGTGAATCTGTTAACTGTGGTGTAGTGCTTGACCTACCTTTGGCAACACCTACTATTGCTGTGTCTCGTGTGGAGCCAGTGAGCGCTGATGATGTAAGAGTTTGGGCTATAGCTTGAAGGAGAACTGGGGAAATTCCCAGCTCACTTCGAGCACTCATGGCTGTAGAGGATGAAATAAATATAGATCATTTAGTTTATTATACTAAATTTAGGTTCACTTTCAATTTAAGAAGTTAGATTTATATATTTATGTACAGTGAAAGAATAACTGTAACACTTCGAGTAAAAGTCAATAACTAAGGTTATGCTGGAAAACCAAAAAAATATTACTCGTTATGATTCATGTCAGGAACCGTTGACAGAGAAGAAATTTCTGATCATTGCAGGTTTATGAGAAACAGCTGTTACTTGCAAGAGCTGCCATGCTTTAAATGTTAATTATGTACTAGCATATGTAAACATGGAGAACAACAAATACAACAACCAAAAAGCTAGACTTTCATAAATAGGTACTTGCACAGAGTAGAAGGATTGAAGTGGTATGACAAGATCACGAATATGGAACTGGTGACAAGAACTTGTGGAACAAGAGATGAGAAGAAAACGCTGGAGATGGATAAGACGCACATTGAGGAAACCTGTTATTAGTATTACCAGGCAGTCCTTGCTTTGGAATACCCAGGGTAAGAGAAGTATATAATAATAATAATAATAGCCCCTTCAGTCATAACTGACTATGGGAATGCGCCCCTGAGGTGACAGCCCTCAGCTGCTTATTTTCCTGGTGCTCCTTTCGACGTTTTCTCTTCACCCCTGCTTCTTGTGTGAGCCTCTCTTCGCCCAATCTGAGGTGGCGCCGTAAATAGCATCGCCACTTAGTGCGATCAGCAGCTTTATCCTCCCATGTTGCTGGATCCATGTCCAGTGCCCTCATATCTCTCTTGCACACAACAAGAGAAGTATAGAAATACCAAAGAACACATGGAGAAGAGAACTGGAGACAGGTATGAAGGTATGAGAAGACATTGAAAGACCTTGAATTGATGGCACAGGACGGGAAGACTTTGTTGAAGGGTGATGATGATATGAAAACAAATTGCTACATAAACTACCTCTGCAAGAGTACATGAATGTTTTGCTGCCTGAAAGGGAGCTATCTTCATTGGTGGTTGCATGCTCCATAGAAGCTAAACGGAGACTGATTATGATACTTGTGCGTACATGTCATGAGAGGCGACTAATATGTGGTTGTGCATGGGGGTTGCCAGACCTCATCATGTAAAATTAATCAACAAAGAAACCATCTCCGCACCTGAACGTGAAAGTTTTTGCGCAAGTTTAGAATAAGTGGACTATTTGCAGTGGTGGGTCCATGCCCCATAAGGAGTGAAATGAGAAACGATACTTGAGAATATACAACGTAATAAACAAAGAGAAACAGACTACATTATTAAATGACTAGCAAAATAAAAAAAAGTACTAGCCTACTTATATTAGCATGCGCATTTTGTTAGCTAAGACAACAATGAGTGCACATAAAAACACGTATTTTAAAATAAAGAAAATAAAAGTGTATTGACTGGATGAAAAAAAAATATTGTTGATGCTGGTTACTCCAGTGGATGGGGAAAATACTAATGCATCTGAAGTAAAAATTAAACGAAGACCACGGCCAAAGTTCAAGGAAAATAGCAGTGTGAAGGCCAATTCCATACAAACACAAGGAAATGAGCACTAGTTTCGGTTAGGCTATAGCTACTATTTTTTATCAACACTGTAGGGCTCCTGTTACAAACTGTAAGACCTAACATTAAATGACAAAATGTCAGAATGTTTTCGCACTCTGTAAATTATGACTTACTGAACACTCAAACACTTGACACCAGCCAGTGAATCATCCCAAACAGATCGATTCATGCAGAAAAGCAATAAAATAGTTGGGAGTTTGAGGGGTCTTCCGGCCATGACCTTGCTACCCTGCAGGCGTCCTTCACCACAGTTGCTGGTCTTCTCTAACTCCTTTGTGTACAAATTTGCTTTACTTGCGTAGCTTCAGTGTGCTGATAACTTTCTACCTACGTATATCGTTGGTGAACCGAAATTAAACAGATGCCGATAAGAATACAGGCGTTTATTTACACACAACATCTAACTTCGCAACAAAATGGCTACTAAATGATATAGTTGGATTCTATCTCATCGATTCCGCGAAGTAGACTTTTGAGGCCTTAGTAGGGATAATATGTTGGGTAGTGAATAAGGAAATGCTTCTACCAAGATAATTTTATACATGCAGTTATCGTGAACATAACAGTTTAATATTTTTATTCTGATAATTATGAGCTTTACTTTTTTTTTAGGAGTCACACTTGAAAAATAAAATATCTTAAATTAAACAGCTGTATTGTAAGAGCCCAAATCGTCATTTGTTTATTCAGTTCACATCTAATTTCCGGTCTGCATATAGGTCAGAGGTTGCGTGCGAAGCGGTGTTGTTTTCTATTTGAGTAGAGCGTACATTTTCTGTAACGGTGTACTACAGCTTTGGCACGGGACAGAGAGGCAAAACTACTTAGAGGTACTGTTAGGATAGCAGAGCACATTCGTTGTAGTTTTCCTTATTCACTTATTCTGACATATTAAGCGAGGACTAAATACTGTCGGCGTGAAAACATGAAAATTCACATTTTAGTTGCAGACCGTGAATTGGGACTTTGAACAGTGTTGGCACCCTGAATTTTTTTTTTAGGGGGGGGGGGGGGGGGGGGAATTTGCACTTTCTCATGAAACATATTTATTTAATATTTACGGGTACGTAATGAAGTATTTATTTTCAATGTAGCCTAAGAGATAGAAATAAGATTATCGGAATAATTTCCTATCTTTCGTACCTTTTTGCTCCGCAGTGAATATGTATAGTTAGGTGTTGTTTCGTAGCGCTTAGGATTAGGGTTTGTGTTAGGGTTAGTGTTAACTAATAATACTTAACTCTAACTGCTACGAAACAACACCTAACTACATATATTCACTGCGGACCAAAAAGGTACGAAAGATAGGAAATTACCATTATCGGTAATCTCCAAAAGAACGTTGCAATTCGTTCCTCACAGAATATGAGAAGGCCCTATCAATCCTTACGTATTAAAGGAAATATTACTTAACTCTTGCAGGCCGGAATTTTTTCATCAGTTTTGCCAGAATTATTTTTGTACCTTAAAGCAGTACCTTTATAAATTCTAAAGTTATTGAGTTATTACACAACAAAGACACACATATTATACATCACAGTAAAGATAAATGAATGTAGAATTAGAATATGAAAGATTTTTAGTGATATTCTACATATAGTATTCAGTTATGAGTCATAATATAGATCACTTTCAAGAAAAGACTCATTTTAGTGAATGAAAAATGTACTCACCAACCCATGCATAAAAACTGAAACATTATCCAGAGTGCTCCAGCATATTTTAGAATTAACACTGAGGAAACGAATTGCAATTACATTGAAAATAACTACATCATTACGTAACCGTAAATATTAAATAAATATTTTCATAGAAAGTGCAAAAATTATTTCAT
>JAMPIV010003341.1:0-180096 GCA_024509875.1 Oreohelix idahoensis
TGGACTCCATGATAGGAAGGAGGAGCTGAGAAGTGGCTCTGTGTTGGGCGTGACAATTCCCTGGGAGAGGCCAGAACTAACAGTAGTTTTCTTCTTCTTTGATCCTTAGCTGCCAACTGTCAAATCCGTCAGTGGCCATCACGCCTGGTGGCGTTTTGTAAGGCAGCAACAAACTGCTTCCACTTTGCACAGTCGGCGGCCATGCTTCCTGCAGTTTCCCAGGTCTGGTTCATTCTTTGCATCTCGGCCTCCTCAGTTCTCTGCCAAGTTGTTTTTGGTCGATCTCTCATTCGGTTTCCTTCAGGAGTACACAGCATAGCTGTTCTTGTGATGGCATCAGGGTCTCTTCTGAGGACGTGGCCAATCCAACTCCAGCGTCTGCCAGCTATGATGGTGTGCATGTCCTCTTGGTTGCTTCGAATAAGTTCTTGGTTGGTGATGGTATTTGGCCAAAAGATTCGGAGATATTGTGGAAAGAGGACAATTTCGACATTTTCTTCTCTGTTACTCTCCAGCATTCCGCACCATAGAGAAGCACAGAAAGTACACAGCGCTCATATAATCTTAATTTTCGGTTTGTGCTGTACTGAGAGGACTTCCATATACTGTTTAGACTAGCAAAGACAGTTTTCGCTTTATTCATTCTTTTGCTGATGTCTTTACTTGTTCCGCGGTCTGGTGTTACTATGCACCCTAGATATGTAAATGTATCTGTCTGTTCCAGCTTCGAATTCATTACTGTTATGGGCTCAAAATTGCCCACATTGGGTGTCATGACTTCTGTCTTCTTTAGATTGATGTTCAGACCCACCTGCTGGCTATACTTATTCAGCCTATCTGTCTTATCTTGGATGTGTTGATGTGAATGTGCGAGTAGTGCAATGTCACCTGCCTATTCCAGATCTTTCAGTGTAGAAAACGTTGTCCATGTTATTCCTCTTGGACATCCATCTGTTGTCTTGCGCAGTCTGCAAGATCGCCCTTCTTGGGCAATTGGACAATTATTCATTTATTCCACACCATTGATGTTGTCTCTGTTTGCCAGACGTGTGCAATTAGTGGTTCTAATAGTTCTGCTGCTAGTTCAGGGTTTGACTTAAAAAGCTCTGCATTTAAATTGTTGTGACCAGGAGCATTTCCATTCTTTAACCCTTTTAAAGCTGTGGTGATTACTTCCTTTTGTGGAATGTCTACATTTCCGTTAATATCATATTGAGTCTCAGGAACTTTCAGCTGATGTCTCTAAAAAAAAAAAAAAGACAACAATCAAATTTTAGCTCTGCATAATTTAGACAGCCCCATTGAATGGCGGGAAATGCACAGTATGCCACATGCTTTTTCCTCCTAGCTTGGGACCATTGTGATGATTCTTTAAATGCAAGCCACGTTTGAGAAACTGGAGCTCATGACTTCAACTCAATAGGTTTCGGAATGGCAGAAAAGTCACAGGAAAAGTCTAGATTTACAGTGTAGATAATATCAAGAACTCCACCTAGGCCGGTCCCAAGTGCGGCTGAAAAAGGAGAAGGGCGGCTGCATGGAGGCCGTAAGGAGGCAGCCCCTCCACCATGCAAAGGCACAACAGGCCAATCACCTGTTTGCTTTAAATCATGATTACGCGAGCTACAAGAGAGAAAACCGGACTGATTCTAAAGGCGACGAACTTGAACGGACTACGGACTACGACTTATGGAACTTGGAACACAAGAAGTATAAATGGGAAAGAAGAGGAGCTGGTGGAAGAGATGAGAAAAGCAAAACTAGAAATCCTGGCTATAAAGGAAACAAAGAAAAAGGGACAAGGAGTCATGGATCTCGATGGCAACACGCTGCTCTACAGTGGTGTACCCACATCTGAAAGAGCTAAAGGGGGCGTGGGTTGCATTGTGGCCAAAAACCAAAAAGATAGTATCAAGGGATGGAACTTTGTCTCGGATCGCATTATGGTTGTATAACTAAAAGAAGGAGAAACCATAGTCAACCTGGTCATGGTTATGGGCCAAATGAGGATGAGAGAGCAGAGGTCAAGGAGGAATTCTTCGAGTTGTTTCAAAGGACAGTGGATGACTGCCTACATGAAATTATCATGCTCAGAGATTTCAATGCCAGAGTTGGAAATGACCATGCTAGATGGGGTGGAGTTATGGGAAGATATGGAGAAGATACTCTCAATGACAATGGAAAGCGACTCCTTAGATTCTGCAGTGAGCAGAATCTGATCATTACAAACACAAAGTTCCCCCATAAGCGCATACATGCATACACTAGATGTGAACCAACAAAGAATGAGAAGTCAGTGATCGACTATGCCATTGTTAGGAGGAGCTCATTCAAATATGTCCGGGATGCTAGAGTCTGGAGGGGGCCAGAGATTGGAAGTGATCACTACCTGCTTACAATCAAAAGAACAACTGAATGAGTTGCTCAGCCTAGAAACTGCCCAACATCACGCAAGAAACCAAGTAAACGAACGGGAGAAATGAGCATTAAGACCTACAAGCTGAGAGAGCCAGAAATTAAGACCAGATATCACAGAAGAACAGCCTGATGACTTGGAAACCCTCTGGCTTAAATTCAAAGACATCATAAAGACAGTTGCTGCAGAAGCATGTGGTGAAGTCCGACTTGGGAACAAGAGAAAGAGGACACATTGGTGGACAGAAGAAGTCAAAGAGAAAATAAGAGAGAAGAAAATGGCATGGAAACAATACTTAGGAGCTAAAAACACAGCAGGACAAATAGAGAAATATAGAGAATATGTGATACTCAGAACAGAAGCTAAGAACAAGATGCTAGCAGAAAAACAGAAGTCCTGGGAAGAATTTGGAGAAAAGCTAGAAAAAGATGCGCAAGAAAACCAGAAATTGTTCTATAAGACCCTAAAGAACACGAGGAAGGAAAAAACAATGCCCTCTCAAATTTATAAAGGACAAGCAAGGCAAATTGCTTACTGCCCCGAAGGAAATAATGGAAAGATGGAAAGAATATTTCTCAGAACTCCTTGATGGTGAGCAAGGTCAAGCATAAGAAATGATAACCACTCGCACAGAAGAGGAAACCAATGGTGATGAAGATGACATAAAGATGGAAGAACTGAAGGCAGCACTTGAGACAATCAAGATGGGCAAAGCAGCAGGGCATGATGGTATAACACCAGAAATGGTTAAGTATATGGGAGCATCAGGTAACCAATTACTCTTAAGGGTCCTACGGGCAGCGTGGTGCAACAAGACCATACCAAAGAATTGGGAGATTGCCATCATAACACCAATTTTCAAAAAGGGTGACAATCGACAATGTGAAAACCATAGAGGCATATCCCTTCTCAGTGTCCCTGGTAAAAAATCTACTCTAGAATCCTAGAACAGAGACTCCGACGCCTAGCTGAGCCACAATTGGATGAGGTCCAGTGCGGATTCCGAGCTAACCGAAGTACTCAAGGCCTAATCTTCACACTCAGACAGCTGAGTGAAAAGGCCCTTGAGTATAAGAGTGAGATCCATTTTTGTTTCATAGATCTGGAAAAGGCATTTGACAGGGTCCCCTGGAGCAAACTTTGGGACTGTTTGGCAAGGAAGAACATTCCAGCACCTCATGCTATACAGAGCTTCTACAAGTCTTGCAGAAATTATGTGAGGACAGCAAACCATAAGTCAGAAGAGTTCAGGACTACCACTGGTGTAAGACAAGGTGATATCCTGTCACCTTATCTAATCATACTCATGAAGATGTCATCTTGGCATGTAAGGACAGAACAAGAAAGTATTCAGTGGGGTACTGGAAGATGAGACAGGTCTGTATTTCAGAGCTGGCATTTGCTGATGTTGTTGCCCTGATTGCTAAATCAGAGGCACATCTCCAATCCAACCTGCAAGTCAGGAAGGAAGAGCTGGAGAAGAGAGGGATGGTCATAAGCAGTTCTAAAACAAAATCCATGGTGATATCACGAGAAGAAAGAAGACATCAGATTAAGCTGGGAGAACAGGTCCTGGAGCAGGTCGACCATTTTAAATACCTCGGAGCTATTATAGACAGAAAGGGAGGCATCAAAGAAGAGTTGGCCACTCGAAAAGCAGCAGCTGGGAAACTTTTCAGGCCACAAATTGAGGATTCCTCAGCAAGAGAGAGGTTGGTAAGAAAACCAAGATGGCTGTATACCGCTGCACCTATGTCCCAGTCTTGATATATGGATGCGAGTCATGGGCAATGACTACAACCCACAAAAGCCAGATCCAAACCTCAGAAATGAGGTACCTGAGGAAGGTGGTTGAAGTAACAAGGAGAGACATGGTCCGCAACCAAGACGATACGTCAAGGCCTAAAATCCCACCCCCTGCAGACCCAAGTAGAACAGTCCCAACTAAGATGGTTTGGTCATGTCTGCAGAATGGGAGAAGATCGGCTACCACGGCAAACATGGGAAACAAAGAGCCAAGGATCCAGACCCCCAGAACGACCCGAAGTCCGCTGGGAGGACAACATTAGACAATCTTTGAAGGACCGAGGACTAGAATGGAACCAGGCCAGGAGGAAGACAGCCGATAGGATAGTCAGGCGCTCTCTCTTCCAAACCTCTACACCTCACGGTAGAAGGGGAACGACTAAGTAAGTAAGATAATATCAAGGACTCTACAGCTATGTATTGGCTGCAAAAGAGCTAGAAGCTCAAAAGCCCTAGTTAAACAATCTATCTATCTATCTATCTATCTATCTATCTATCTATCTATCTATCTATCTATCTATCTATCTATCTATCTATCTATCTATCTATCTATCTATCTATCTATCTATCTATCTATCTATCTATCTATCTATCTATCTATCTATCTATCTATCTATCTATCTATCTATCTATCTATCTATCTGTCTGTCTGTCTGTCTGCCTGCCTGCCTGCCTGCCTGCCTGCCTGCCTGCCTGCCTGTCTGTCTGCCTGCCTGCCTGCCTGCCTGCCTGCCTGACTGTCTGTCTGCCTGTCTGCTTGCCTGCCTACCTGTCTGTCTATCTTTCTGTGTCCCCTTGCCTACCTGTCTGTCAGCCTGCATGTCTCAGTTTGTCAGTCTCATAAGCCGATGCTGAAGTTTGCCGGTTTCTTTTCCTATTCACTCGAAAATCCCAATCAATTCTAATCTAATCCAACCACCTCTAATTTATTCTAAACTAACCAGCGCAACAATAACATCACGTGTCCAGAGCGAGCCATCTGCGCAGACGTATTTATGACCTCACGAGAGTTGAACGACGGAGCTCTGTGTGAAGAAAGAAGAACAATCCACAACTGCCTCTGTTTTGGGGGCTCCGTGTGTCCTTACCACAATCCAGAACATCTTCTATACGCATCCGCTCAACAACAGTAAGTAGACAATATTTTGGCGGTCGGAAAAGGCATACCGCCGTTAGAACTTGATCTTAATCTTGGCAGGATATTACCGTATATAGGTCATTATCTTGTTGCATATGTCCTCCTTTGACACCGATGGCGAGGTGGGATAGTTTTGAGGGGTAGCTATCTGTTTAAAATCACCTCAAACCTTTATGATATGATAACCAGCGAGATGGAGGCGCTTTAACCGCTTCCCTCTCCACTGCCTTGTGGGTTTGACTTATTAGTCAAAGGTTATTGGAGCCTATGGGAGCCGCGCTGGTGTAGTGGTTACCAAACTGCGCTGGCGACCGGGTGACCCAGGATCAAACCCGGGCGTGGACATTTGAAGATTTTCATCGACCGGGATTTGAACTGGATTAACTCGAGCCCTGGCGAGTACATTAGAAGGAGTGTCGTCGACCAGGGACTGGCGGCTCCTGAGCCGACCCAGCTCTAATGGGTACCTCCGAAATCGGCGAGTATCTGCCTGAATGGCGAGGGACACCTGTCTCTGTAAAAGAAAATTCGCCTCGAATAATAGCGGGCGAACGCAAAAAAAAAAAAATTAAAAAAAATTGGAGCCAAAAGTACACAAACCGACGGAAAGCAACGGGAAACTACCGTCGTAGTATCATTTGTACTAAAAAAAGAGAAAGAATCTCCTCCTATAGACAATGATGGCTTGCGCATAACGGAAGGGTTGACATTGTATGACAAGATCACCGATGTGGAACTGATGGAAAAAACCAGACAAATAGCAGTGGAATAAGAGATGAAGAAAAGACGCATGCATTGGGTACGGCACACATTGAGGAATCTGCTCATACCCTATGAAACTGTTGATATCCACCTCTTCGAGTGCCCAGCACGATGATGTTATGAAAATACTTCTTCCTCCGAGGCCAAATAAGTGGAACACCTTAAATGGAGCAAACGAACAACTTGCGAACACATGAAAATACTACTACATGGCCTTGGACCGAAGTGCGAGAACTAAAACGCCGCTGGATCAGTAACGACATCAACAACAACATGGCATTACAAAGCAGTCCTTGTTATGGATTATTAGGGTATAGTAAAGAGAAGGAGACGGACAAACACATGGAGGCGGACAAACACATGGAGGCAGACAAACACATGGAGGCGGACATACACATGGTGGCGGTCAAACACATGGAGGCGGACAAACACATGGAGGCGGATATACACATGGTGGCGGACAATGTAACCGCTTGACATACACTACCATTAATACGTGTTAAAAACCACATACAATGAGAATAACAACGTTAAAAGCAGTTAAGACATTTGTGCACAAAACACAGTATCATGAAAAGTTCACGGCTTTGAGAGAAGCATTGTAAAGCTGTCCCAGAACAAAACAATAGTAAATGCATGTTTTTGAATGGAACATTTTGTGAAAGTGAGAGTTGCTAATCTGGGTTTTTTCCGTTGTTAGAGAGAGAGACGTGTGGAAAAAGTCGAAAAGCTGAGAAAGCGTGTGCAAATGTAGATAATTGTACCGTGTGAAAAAAAGAAAGCATCGTGTGAAAATTGGCGTGGAAAAAAAGAAGAAATAGTATAAAAAGGAGAGACGTGGGCGATAGACAGGCACGAACCCCAGACCTAAGAGTCTTTTATATTTGGACATGCACCCTAATATAACCGACTAGGTTGAACGGGACGCGCCTCGCCAAAACGAGGCAAAAGTTTTACATAAAAAAAAGATAGACAGGCTTTTACAGATTTTTAGGATTCATTAGGCGAGAGGATTTTACTGAAAGTGTTAGGTGAACTTCTTCTTTGAGATTATCAAGACAAGTTTTTAACTTGACAAGTTTTCAAGTTAGACAAGTATTTTTAAGTAGACAAGTTAGTTTTTAAGTAGACAAGTTTGTATTTTATTCTATTGGATATATTATTCCTGAGGATATACACTTTCATTTTGGATACTCACTACTTTGTGTAAGCAAGAAACAAGTACTTCACCATTGTGTCAATAACATTGCTGTTCTAATGACGTTAATAAGCTATATTTTATTTTTCTACATTGCTGAGTTTCTTTGGAACGTTACAGTGGATTACTTTGACAAACCATTATACGAGGTATTGCTTTTCACTAAACCTAAAAGGGTACGAACGAATACTGGGAAGAAGAATTAAACTAAGGTCAAGAATTTCCAGCTCAGGCGAAAGGCCTGTAACCACTTGAACCAGAACGTACAACGAGTTAGCTCACGTCAAAATATTTACCATTGACTGGCTAACAGACCCGGTCGCATCTAGCTTTATATTGATGCCGTGACCAAACCCGGTCACAACAAACACATGGAGGCGGACAAACACATGAAGGCGAAGAAACACATGGTGGCGGACAAACACATGGAGGCGGACAAACCCATGGTGGCGGAAAAGCACATGGAGACGGACAAACACATGTAGGCGGACAAACACATGGTGGCGGACAAACACATGGAGGCGGACAAACACATGGTGGCGGACAAACACATGTAGGCGGACAAACACATGGTGGCGGACAAACACATGGAGGCGGACAAACACATGGAGGCGGACAAACACATGGTGGCGGACAAACACATGGAGGTGGACAAACACATGGAGGCGGACAAAAACATGGTGGCAACCGAATTGGAGACGGACATGAGTGGGATAAACAAGACATGGAAAGATCTTAATGATTTTAATTCCAAAATCTGTTTTCTTCTCCTTCTATTTTCTTCTCTCTCCTTTTTAATTCTGTTTTCTTCTTCCTCCTTCTTCTTCTGCTTCTTCTTTTTCTTCCTTCTTCTTCTTCTACTTCTTCTTCAAGTACCTGTTGCCACAGGTGATCATATCTCTCCACAACTTCCTGCCTCTATCAATTCTGTTCATACATTCTTTTGAATCAACGATGTCAAATAGAATAGAAGGACTGAAATGGTATGACAAAGTCACAAATGTGGAATTGATGACAAGAACCAGACAAGTGCCAGTGGAACAAGAGCTGAGAAGAAGACGCTGGCGATGGATAGGACAGACATTAAGGACACCTGTTGATTGCATTACAAGGCAGTCCTTGCTCTGGATTCCACAGGGAAAGAGAGGCAGAGGTAGACCAAAAAAGCACATGGAGAAGAGAACTGGATACAGAGGTGAAAATGATGAGGAAAACATGGAAAGAACTTGAGCGGATGGCACAGGACAGGAAGACTTGGCATGTGTTTGTTGAAGGCCTATGCTTCTCGGGGAGCTAAAGGGTATTGATTGATTGATTGAACGATGTCAAACTGTCCAGTATCGTGTCCCTTTGTTCTCCTCTTTCACGTTTTCTTTCAATCTTTCCTATTGTCACTTTGTATAACTGCTTTCCTTTTCTCATAACATGCCCAGAGAAAGTTGGTTGTGCCCTTCTTATTTCAGTAATATGCTTCGTCTGCTCACTGACTTCTTTCAGGACATCCCCATTACTGTTTTTTAAGCTGCTGTCCTTAAAAAAAAAAAAAAGCTGTCATTGTACGCGGTAATGAAAGAGCTGATAGACTAGCTTCAAGAGCACCTATATAAAGTGCATTGGATATTAACAAGGGAGAGATACTGAGGGCAATTAGTGATCGCCTGTTAGAGAATGACACTACAATTGATGAATCATCAAGGCTAAGACTGCTGGAATTTGGCATCAAACGTAAGACCAGCAGGGATGGACGAATGAGAGAAATGCGTCTGACGTGTATACAACCAACGCGCAACAAAAACAATTAGCATTCATACCCTTCGACATTTGCTGAGGGAGACTGAGCACCTATGGGTTTGCCCGGAGTGCAATGACGTCGATTCTGATTAACAATGACAATAACAATAAGCTGTCCTTGATATTCTGTCATACATGGATGCTTGCGTGGAATAGAAGGATTGAAATAGTACAACAAGTTCACCATCGTGGAAAAGATGACAAGAGCCAGAGAAGTACCAGTGGAGAAGAGAATTGGAGATAGAAATGAAACTGTTGAGAAAGACATAGACATACTTTGAGCGGATGGCGCGGTACAGAAGAACTCGGCATGTATTTGTTGAAGGCCTATGCTCCTTGTCGAACTAAAGGATATGACTGATTGATGGCAGTCTTAACATGCTTCTAAAAACTGGTTACGGTTGTTAAAAATATATTTCATGAAACTAGTTAAAACGAAACAAAAGATACGCTTCCAATGAATCTCACTTCATGAGGAATTTGTAGTAATTTAACTAGGGCTGCTGAGCTTCTCGCTTTTTAGCAGCCAATACCAAGTTGAAGACTCCTTGGTTTATGAGGAATAAAAATCAGTGCATCCTCTAAGTGCGCACAAACAGAAAATGGGTTCAAATCTGGCCCTGACTTTTATTCCTGCTTCCGCGCTAGCTGAGGATGTCTGTGTTTATGTTAATACATTCCATAACAATAGTTATCTTCACTTTCTGCCGCTCTCTCTCTCTCTCTCTCTCTCTCTCTCTCTCTCTCTCTCTCTCTCTCTCTCTCTCTCTCTCTCTCACTCTTTCTTTCTTTCTCTCTTTCTTATTAACTTTATCAATGATAAGCCCTTACAACTAAATACATAATAGGACTTACTTTTGCTATACTTTAATAAAGCGTAAACTAGTAAATAAGATGAGTCCTGGCTATAGTTTGAACGTTATTATTGCGAAAACGAAATCTATGATAATTAGCAAAACAGACGATAAGCCAGATGTGACAGCCTGCCTGTTGTCACTCTATCATGTGGCCGGCTGTGTCGTAGTATCAATGTTCTAATGTATGGCCACCTGCCTGCCCAGGTTCTTTTACCTCTTCAGTTAGCAATGACATGCTGCATAATTATAACAGTCACACACACACACACAGCACGTGATGCGATAACGCCATAGTAATTGAAATACTGTTTATTTACATATGAGAGGATCATTGCTGTCTGCTCTGACCTCCACATCTGGTCCATCACAGAATACACAATGTGTAAGTTCTTTCTCAATATTTATTCCTTTCCTCACTCTCTCTCGTTCAGTATCAAAACTACACCTTTTGACCTTTAACCATCAGTGATCACTCAGGTGCTATAGCCTCTAGTTCTGTTCTTTCTTCCTTACAATTTCTTAGATTGTTGTTATATGTATCCTCGCAGTATTCAGGTTATTTATTGGTAGAACCGGACCTCGCCGGGGTTGTTACTTTCCCTTTCATCACTGAAGAATATGACTACTGTATGTCTATGTATTAGAATTCACTCTACGTACCTTTTCCCTTTCTGAATAAAATCTAACTCACACCGTTTCTCCTTCTAAACAAGAATTCTCACTATTCAATATTTCGGGTTAATCATTACCCTAAACTCGTCTCCTTGTCCGTGAAATATTCATCGCCTAAACTATTGAGTACTGCCTTCAACATGGCTACTAGCGTACGTGTCATCTGCACTCTCCAACTCACGCCTCTGGACTGTTGCTGAGAAAAGCGTGCTTCACTCGATTATCGTTCACCCCTTTCATGCGCAGTATTGTTCGTGCATCCTCTTTTTATACTCTATCTGAACCTTCCCATTCCAATTCTCCTTATTCATTCCCTTTGATTGCACTGACAAACAACATTTTTCTTTCTTATATAAGAATAAGTGTTCTTAGGTCAGTTTCTTGCGCTGATTTCAAATTTGAAATCCGTTTATCTCTATCACATCGGGTTCTTAAGATATTTGTGAATAAATATATTTTTCGGAAACCGTTATTTGCTCCGTTTCATTTTTACTATATAACTTATTAAAAATTAATAAAATGCAAAATAATTTTCCTCTCTATACTGCTAAAAGTTGCATGACATATGTTACGCTATTTTTCAAATAGTTACTGTATTTTGAAATAATTCTGAGCGAAATATGGCTTCTAGAAGTTGTAGAAATTCGGCTGATCTGTTCTGTTACGTGTGTGGATATTTTACCGATCGTGTTCACCAGAAAAACTTTATACCATTACCTTGGAAGCCAAATGCAGTTTGTTCGACTTGTGCAAATACATTGGCAGGTTGGTTACGAAAATCGCCGAAGCATAAGTCGATGCCTTTTGGAGTGCCAGTAATGTGACGTGAACAAACAAATCACGCTACTGATTGTTACTTCTTCTGCTTGACTAATATCCATGGTTTCACTTTTAAAACTAGAAAGTCTGTGGTTTATCCAAATATTGAATCGGTTTCGAAACCAGTGCCCCATGATCCAATCACGTGTTCGATCCCAGTTCCACCAGAACAATATCCGTTGGATGTGAATGAACCATCAGAAAGTGACAGTTTACCTGCTTTAGAAACTAATTCTGACTCGGATTATATACCGGTGAATAATGGTGTTCACTTAATTAACCATTCAGAACTTTAAGATCTAATACATGATCTCGCTCTTACCAAAGGACAAGCGGAATTACTCGGTTCGCGACTCAAAGAATGGAATCTTTTAGCGCCCAATACTCCAATATCTAAATTTCGTCATAGACACAGAGAACTTGTTCAATACTTTGAGATGGATGATGACATTTGCTATTGCAAAAATGTAAACGGTCTAATGGTGCACCACAGTCATGAGCACATAGTCAAGAATGGTGACTTTTCATCGACTCTTCCAAGACTAGTCTAAAAGCCATGTTATTGTATAACGGAAATTTATTTTCATCAATTCCAGTCGCCTACTCTGTTCATATGAAAGAAACTTATGACAATATGGCTATACTTTTGGCAAAAGTAAAGTACAATGACTACCAATGGCGGATTTGTGGAGACCTAAAGGTCATTGCAATTCTCACGGGCATGCAGACTGGGTATACTAAATTTTGTTGCTTCCTATGTGAATGGGACAGCCACAACCGACAGGAACATTATGCAAGAAAGGTGTGGCCTATCAGGGATCGTATGCAGCTCGGGCATAAAAATGTAATACACAAGCCATTAGTTAACAAAGACATCATCATTTTACCACCGTTACATATAAAGTTGGGGCTCATGAAGAATTTCATAAAAGCGTTAGATAAAACGAGCAAAGCTTTCACTTATCTTCGAGAAAAGTTTCCGCAAGTTAGCGATGCAAAGATAAAGGAAGGTATCTTTGTAGGACCTCAGATTAGGAAAGTTATTGCAGACAAACAATTCGAGAACTTGTTACATGGTAGTGAACTTCGCGCATGGATGGTATTCAAATTGATCGTCGATAACTTTCTGGGAAATCCCAAATCTGTCGACTATGTGCATATTGTTAAGCAGTGCATAGATGCATACAGAATTATGGGCTGTAACACGTCCCTCAAAATCCATTTGCTCGATTCGCAACTTGACTTTTTCCCTGACAACCTTGGCGAAGTCAGCGATGAACATGGATAACGATTCCATCAAGATATCGCCGTAATGGAGTCACGTTACCAAGGACGGTGGAGTGTGACCATGCTTGCCCATTATTGTTGGATGCTTCATCGCCATGTACCACATGCCATTCACCGACGAAAGTCGACTGCAAAGAACTTCAAGCCTACATAACTGTTATACTTCTTGTACGAATGATGTTGTAATATTGTATGCGTTGTTAAAAAACTTCAATTGCGTATTTCTAGAGATTCCGACCTGATAGAGAAAAATGGTTTGCATATTTAAAAACAGCGCATTAAAATTGACCAGAAAAACATAGAAATGTTAGAGAAAGAAAAAAAAATTTTTTTTTGTTAGCCAGTGTTGTTAGTCGTTCCCTTGCTGCCACACAGCGTTAAACACAAGGTTTAATGGGACAGTCCTGGAATAAGTCAAGACCTTCTCAAATCTTGGTCATATAATAAAAGGGACCTCAAGACGCAGCAATAGAGACCGCAGTCAGCGACTCATAGCTTGACTGCCTGCGTCAGGACCAGCGAACCAGAGCTGGTCAAGACCGCACTCCACCTCCACGTGGTGGTCCTGGAAACAGTCTGCAGCTGTGCAGGCTGGCTGAGCGAGTGTGGATCGAAATGGGAAGGCAAACCCGGTCCTAAAAAATGCCGTGGAGAAGTCGGATGTGTCGACCGAAAGGTGCAGATATCACAGCTACGTTGTAAACAGACACAACGCAACCACCGTCCTTTTCAGGGCGAAGAAGAAGAAGAAGAAGAAGATATAATAAAAGAAGATGGTACAAGCGACCGAAATCAAGAAGAATAGGAATGGCTAAAGCGACATTCAACAACATGAAGCAAATACTAACATCTTAATATAACACAGACATTAAAACTGAGAATAATCATTTTGTTTATTTTGTTTGTTTCGTACGCCCGCTATTGCTCGAGGCGAAATCTCCGGTTAATATATCTAACCTGAGACTGATTTTACGTGAGTACTCCTTTTATCCAACTACAATGACAGGTGTCCTCTCGCCATTCAGGCAGATACTCCCCGATTTCGGAGGTACCCATTAGAGCTGGGTCGGCTCAGGGGCCGTTCATGTTATTCCAGTCCCTGGTCGACCACTGGTTCATAAAAAAATTTCCATAAATTATATTCCCTCTATCGAACCCGGTACCTTCAGAATTCCAGGCGGACGCCATACCTCTTAGCCACTCCGATTCCCGACGTGCAAGAGGAAGACATCGCTATACGTTGGAAGATAACATCAAGAGATGGACACGAACAAGTTTTATCAGTGTGTACCATCAAGAGATGGACACGAACAAGTTTTATCAGTGTGTACCATCAAGAGATGGACACAAACAAGTTTTATCAGTGTGTACCATCAAGAGAGACGATGGACACGGACAAGTTTTATCAGTGTGTACCATCAAGAGATGGATCAGTGTGTACCATCAAGAGATGGACACGAACAAGTTTTATCAGTGTGTACCATCAAGAGATGGACACGAACAAGTTTTATCAGTGTGTACCATCAAGAGATGGACACGAACAAGTTTTATCAGTGTGTACCATCAAGAGATGGACACGAACAAGTTTTATCAGTGTGTACCATCAAGAGATGGACACGAACAAGTTTTATCAGTGTGTACCATCAAGAGATGGACACGAACAAGTTTTATCAGTGTGTACCATCAAGAGATGGACACGAACAAGTTTTATCAGTGTGTACCATCAAGAGATGGACACGAACAAGTTTTATCAGCGTGTGTACCATCAAGATGGACACAAATTTTATCAGTGTGTACACAAGAGATGGACACGAACAAGTTTTATCAGTGTGTACCACCAAGAGATGGACACGAACAAGTTTTATCAGTGTGTACCATCAAGAGATGGACACGAAAACGTTTTATCAGTGTGTACCATCAAGAGATGGTCGGACAAGCGTTTCGGCCCTTCTATCTCCTTTACATTATAAAGAGGGGGGCGCGGCGCGGGCTCAATTGGGTCAAGACCCCAAGTTTCAGCCTCCTGGTGTCTTTTCCTGCCTGCGCTGGGAATTAAACCCACTCCACCTTGGTTGTGATTTCCAACTTCACTCCTGGTTTCATTCATGCTGTCAGCCTCAGGCAGTTATGAAAATAACCATTTCGTTGTATATAAATGACTGTCCTGAAATCCATAGACTGTTACGTCTGCTCTACAGCCAACACGTTGCCCTTTCCACAGTTTCACCGAGCCTCTTAACAGCCCTTGTTCTTGACTATCTCCTTCACTGTCCTTTCACACCCACTAGTTTCAGTAGATCATAACACTGAGGCTGTCACCAGACCTGTTGCACCGACTTCTTAAGCTATAACTTTTGATGTGAATCCGTTATGGTTTCAAGTCCGTACCCAGAGCACAAAACAAATGTCTATGTTAGAGAGAAAATAAACACCTATGCAGGCCACCAAGAACCACTTTTGTCAGTAGTGAAACGTCGAAAGCTTGCCTGGTTTGGGCATGTAACTCGTCATGACTCCCTTTCGAAAACGATCCTCCAGGGAACAGTAGAAGGTAAACGGAGAAGAGGAAGGCAAAGAAAATCCTGGGCTGATAACATCAAAGAATGGGCAGGACACGGTTTTTCCACACTTGTACGCATTGCTGAGGATAGAGAGCAGTGGAGGACCCTGTCTGCTGATGCTTCCACCATGGCACCTCTACTACCCATGACGGGTTACGGGTTGAGATAAACCAGATCACCATATTTGGCAAATCGGAGCGAGTGCTGCTCATCTGACCTGGATTCAGATGGCACTGTCAGCTCAATTATGAAAATCTGGAGCGATGACGAGAAGTTTAGCCTTACATCTGGACGTCTTCTAGACTTTCTAATGGTTTCCTGGCAAAATTACGCCAGGTGTAAGCTCGGGAGCAGAAACAGACGTCAAAGTATACTATACAAAGATGAAACTGAATTTCAAAAGCATACACTGGCATTTAAGTCAACTTGTGAAATATACAACCGGAAAAGTTGGAAACTGGTCGCTGAAGCATGAATTAAGAATGCTTTACTATTCATTTCACAACCAACTATGAGGAATGCGCCCCTGAGGTGATAGTGCTCAGCTGTATTTTGTATTTAGGTGTTCCTTTCGACGTTTTCTCCTGTGTTTTGCTTGCTGTGAAAGTTTTTTTCCGCCCGATCTGAGATGGCACAGTAGAGAACAATGCCACTTGGTGCGATCGGCAGCTTAATCCTTCCACTTTGCTGGATTTATGTCCAGTGCCCTTATATCTCTCTTGCACACATCTTTGAACATCAGCTGCGGTCACCTAACTACACGCAATGATTATAAGCAACAAAAGCCAGCTCTTAACCTCAGAAATGAGGTATCTGAGGAAGGTGGTTGAAGTAACAAGAAGAGACGTATCCGCAACCAGACGATACATTATGGCCTCAAAACCAAACCCCTTTAGCCCCGAGTGGAACAGTCTCAATTACCATGGTTTGCCATGTCTGCAGAATGGGAGATCAGCCGCTGCCACGACACATACGGGAAATAAAGAGCCAGGGATCCAGACCTCCAGGACGACCCAGAGTTTGCTGGGAGGACAACATTAGACAATCTCTAAAGGATTGTCACGAAATGGATTTAGGACTAGAGACTGTCTACATATAGTGACAAGACAATAGTAAGAAGAAAGACTGAAATGATAGATTCAGATAGCAATATAGTGCAAACTGTGAAAGTTGAGACCATTGGCTCCGAGGTTGAGAACCGAGGTTGATTCTTTCCTCGCCACTTCGGACGTTTAAATTGCTATGGCCTCGAACCACCTCTAACTACCCTATGGGGATAAGGTTCAATTAAGATTCACAAACACCAAGGTACAGACAACATATAGCTACTGTACTAAAGGAAATGACTGATGCCAGCTACAATTTATACAAGTTTATTATACACCTATAAACAACAAACATATGCATGTCCCTTACATCAAGTGCGAGGATGCACTCCTGAAACAAAAGCAAGCACAGTTAAAAATGCATCAACCCCAACCCTTCTCCCACAATTGCAACCTGTATGGAGAAAGAAGGTAAGGTTAACTGAAATGAACTACACTGCACTTGATGTCGCCTACACTCCAAACTAGCTGTTCTAAATTCTAACTCTAACTCTAAGTCCACTGATAGCTGGAACGACGGCGAAGTGACTACACAATCTCTGCAAAGACTTCGGTTCTACACAGCCTATCCTGGAATCTCCTGAACACAACTAACTGCACCTCTAAACTTCAGCAGCTGTCCTCTGCTATGATTCACCAAAACTAACAGTTCTGCCTATCTGTGCTGACTTCAGTAGAGAGAATGTTTACCCTATCTCTCTCCACTAACTCTGGACTTGATGACTGAGGGTTAACAGAACCCCACTGGATTCTGGACTGGAACTGTAGCGGACTTCTACCACTCGGAAATTACCTGCCCGAGTACCTATAACTGGGCTGTCGGCTTTATTATGGCCGTGAAGAAACGAAACACAAACTTATCCACACCGCTGGCAGCCTGCCAAATCTGCGTGTGTAACGAGCGTCAGAGCTCAGGATTTATCCACAAAAAATCCTATTCGCTGGAAAATGTCTTCCCCTGGTTGGGAAAACGTATTTTCTTCCTCTCTGTCCACTAACTCTGGCAACTAACGTAAAACCCTTGCGGTTCTGCGAATGCCCCAACTTTGCCGTGGGAGAAATTTTGTGGTCTCAAAATTCCGCTCTCATTCCCACAAAAAAGCCGGCACCTGCTGTTTAGACAAAAGCAAAAACAACAGCTAAACAAAACGTTAATACTCTATTACAAATAACAATTAACTTCCTGACAAACCCTTAAGTCTTTAACACTTAAGTCTCCCCCGTCTATAATCAATACAGCTCCCCTACTCTCTCCCGTTATGCACCACCATACAAAATCATGCAAACAAAGTCCGCTCCCCCCACTGAGCTCCCTCTCTACCTGAGCCCACAAGGTAAACATTGGCTAACCCAGATCGCCTGTTCTGCCTGACTAACTCCGAGCAACAACCATATTTTCAATGGCCCGTCTGGGCAGACGTACTGTGGCCTACTTCTTACGCTGACACTAATGCCGTAATGTTTAACACAACTAAAAACTAGCCTTCTCTAGGAATTCCTAAAATTCCCGTCAATAATAGTAATCACATTCAAAATGAAATACAAAATAATTCCCTTAACATAAATAAATGTCATCTCCATCTTCTGAATACACAGAATAACAAAGCACAATCAATAACCTATAACCCTGTTTACGCTAGCATCTACATGCCGTCAAAAGTTATACATAACCCCTGATTATCAAATTGAAAACCCCGTAGTTCAACCACGTGCTTATCTCCCCCTCGTCCCTCTGAACGTCGTATCAATAACAATTCCGTAACCAACGCGCCCACGCGCTTCCAAATTATGCCTCTTTCACTCCCGTCCACAGATATATGCGTAACTATATAAATAGCGAGCATCAATACTCTCACTAAAATCACAAATAAAAATACACATTACGCGCTCCCGACTATTCTGTAAATAAATAAAATTCGCAGATGCGAGTTTCTCTCCCGACCGACTTTGCAATAATACAAAGCGGTGATATCTCAACTTTTAAACCATGCCGCTATTCTTTCAACAAGGAATTAAATGGACCTAGTTTCTCATGTCTATCACTCAGATCGAATTGATGGCTCTGGAGTTAAGAATTAAATTAAACTAAACTGCCCAAAGAAACTTAAATGATCGGCTAGGACTAGAAAAATTAAATAAAGTCCTCACGCAAAAATTCATGCTTACCAAATCTCGAATGTCCAACTGAAGGCAATCGACAATTTGCTTCTGGCACCCGGCTTTGGCAAATTTTCATTAAAGAGAAAGAAGCTTATGAAATATAGGCCTTTTATAATCAAGACCCCCCCACGCGCCGACTTCATGACGTCATATGCGCGGCGTGGTTCTTAAAGCCAATGGGCGCTCTGCATTTCAACTGCAGTTAGCTCTCCGCCAATCAGAACCTTAGATCTTTCTGATGCAACCAGTCCCCGCTAGACAAAGAACCAGGAATTGGTCCTAGCCCTATACTGCGGAAATGAAGCAAAAATGGCCGCAAATAATTTAACTCCCGAAAAATGCGTATATGGCCACGCAATATCTTTAAAAAAAGACAATCTGGTGCCAATCCTGATCTAGCATCTATAATCTTAATCTAGAATAATACTTTCTAATTCCCTACACCCCCATTCTAAACACATAAAGAAGAACCATAAAGCAGATGAGATCAAACTCCCTCGTGATCTCATCTTGAAAAAAACGTAAATAATAGAAGGAGAAGAAACATGGAGAAGGATTACCTGTAATCCCTCCTAAAATATAGTGAACAAAATGCAAGGAGAAAAAGACATGGGCCATTTGAAAGACAGAATCTCAGTACTTTCGTCACATCACTCCCACCTTCGAAGATTGAGCATCGATCTCATTACTGAAATCTCTGTGTTTCACACTGGCCCTTAACTCTGTCTACAAGGCTGTCTGTCCTTACCCCTCCTATTCAGTGTTCTTCGACCTTCCTCTTTTGCGTTTCCTCCTTCCTCCTCTCCTAGAATGAGCTCCTATGCTCCGTTGGGAGAGTTGATCTCTCTTCAGACCTGTGCCGTCTAATGGCGGGTCTGAACTTTCCCTTGCTATGACCGTCAAAAGGCTGTCCTGGTCAGCTGATGTGACCGACGGGCGCTGTGGCGACCTGGCGATGACGACTTCCTCGCTGCGCGTCAGCAGGGTTGTGACTGCTGGTACCGTGCGAGAACGATGCAACGTCTCGGGTTCCTCTGGTGTAGAGCCTCCGATTTCTTGCTGGGTGTCTATTGGATCACGATCGACCTCAATAGCTTCTACCTTTGGAGAAAGGTAGGTAAGATCTGCCCCTGGCAGTGGTTCTGGACTCGCTCTTCCCCTACCAATCTGAAGCGGGACAGAGCTCTCCAAAATAGCTCCTTGCAAATGCGTAAGGTCGCTTTTCTCACTCTTTTCTGGCCTGAAAAGTTGGTGAGATGAAAATGTAGACCACGGGAGCTCTCCGTCTAACACCCTGGTTCTACCTTCAACCTTGCCCTCCCCTGTGAGAGTTACTGGCGTCAGTTGGAATGTGTCCTGCAGTGACACTTGACGGTTTAAGATCCCGTTAGATCGCGGAGAATCTGAGTTAAAGCTCTCAGTAACTGGTTCCAATGTTCCGTGAAACGAATTGGAAAAGATAGCCAATTTTTCAGGCTGCTCGTTACAAGAGTCGTTTCCTGTAAACGAGATACGAGAGTTGTGGGGCCCATCTCCGTCTATAGGCAAACGGATACTCAGATCACTGTCCTCCTCCGTTTGAGTAAAGTGCTGGTCGGATGGGGCTCCAGGGCTGGTTGGAACTATATGCTCGCTCAGACCGCTATCTTGTGCCCTATGAAGATGGCGCTGGTCGTTGACATATGTAATACTGCTCTTGTCAGTATGTTCCTCACTTGAGGAAGCTAATACCATCGGGGGCCTAATTCCCGACAACAAAGAGTGTACTTCCGGAATCAGAGGCGTCTTCACCACTGTTTGGCCGGTTGGCTGAACAGGGCTGGCGGGCGAATTTGCCTCTGCAAATAACATACCGCTGTCGTCGGAGGCATTGAACCTCTCCTTAGCACGACAGTTATGTTCGAGCTCTCTCGGGGCTTCGTGAATTAGGGGTTCTCCTTTTTCACGTTTCTGGCCTGCAGTAGGCCCCCTTGCATCAGCAAGGATCGGTGTGGTCGGGTTCCCCAAAACCAAATATGGGTTGCCAAGAATGAAGTCATAGGCTGGCTGAGCCGTTACAGCTGCCTTGATGGTGCCAGACACGAACTTACATTTCACTTTAATATTGGCTACGGGAAAGCACTGTGAAGTCCCTTTCCTTAAAACTCCACCAATATTCACTTTTTCTTTCGTCATCTGCCAGGGCTTCACCAGATGTCGGGCGACTATGCTGGGGTAGGTAAGCCCGCTGTCAAATAAGCATGTAGTCTCAGTCCCGTTCACTTCTGCTGGCCCGCTGTTGGAAAACAACTTCTCTGACTGGAAGGGTTTCCACTTCTTCCCTTGTTTCACCCTCACAGGCCTTAAACAAGCCATCTGATGAGCGGGTTGTTTGTTTGGGCACCGTGTTGTCCAATGAGAAGTAGTCCGACAGAACCTACAATATCTCTCATTATCTCCCCGGTTCCTGACGGGTTCATGAGAAGTCGGCCCCTGTGTTCTGTTAGGCGGCTGGGAGCGCATGTTATGACTGGGAGGGGGCTCCTTGCGAGACGGCCCTTGCGGTTGGTGAGCTGAAGAGGAAGGCGAATGCGATGAAGATGCTCCTTTGTCCGGGGCTGGCAGGTCAGGGTGGTTTCTTTTCTGGCCCAGTACTTCGGCCTGTGCCGACTGGAACCTTTCAGCAAATAGAATAATCTGGTCCAGTTGCTGGGCGCCCTGCTCCGCCAGGTACTTCCTTAAGTCCGGAGACATGTTGGCCTTTATCTGTTCGCACATGATGAGCTCTTCGAGTCCTTCAAACGATTTAGCCAAACCCGACAACTCTCTCCAGCGAGTGAGGTAATTCCTCAGCCTCTCCGCGAATTGGGGAAAACTTTCTCCCTTCTCCAGTCGACTTTCCCTAAACATCGTTTGGCACTTCCGGGGAGTCCATTGGAATCGCTGTAACAGGGCGTTCCGCAGAGCCTCAAAGTTACCTTGGTCATCTACCAGCATCTTGCTATAGACCTCATACGCATGTCCTCTTAGAGATTGAGATAATTTGAGACACCAAAGACTATCATCCAGCCCGTATGCCTTTGCCATCCGTTCAAATTTTTCTAAAAATACCTCAATTTTCTCATTCCCGTTAGGAAAAGAGTCCATCGGAAAATTCATGGCTGCCATCCGGGGCCCTCCGTTTCCTGAGGTGTCTGTTGCCCCTGCTCCGGGAGAATCTCCGTTAGCCGAACTGCCTTCCGAAGATCGGTACTGCAGTTCCAGTGAACGCAGGGCAAGTTCATGCTGTCTCTCTGCTGCCTTCTCCCTCTCTTGGGCTTCCCTCTGTGCTAACTTCTCCTGGGCTTCCCTCTGTGCTATCTTCTCCTGGGCTTCCCTCTGTGCTATCTTCTCCTGGGCTTCCCTCTCTGCTATCTTCTCCTGGGCTTCCCTCTCTGCTTTTCTCTCCTCTGCCTGTCGGGTCTTCTCTTCTTTCTCCGTCTGCCGGTCCTGTTCCCTCATAATGTAAGCCCTAGTCTCGGCCTCATTCATCCCCATGCTTTTAGCTGCGTCCTTCCATGCAGTAAGTAGCTTGACCAATTCAGCCATCTTACCTGACAAATCAGCAGTACTCACAACGAGGGGAAATGACAAAAAAGGAACAAGAAAAATTTACTGTTACCTACTATGAATATGCTGTCGCAAAAACCCGCACTCAGACTAGCACCAAGTCTGACTAATAACTACCTGAAAAAAATTCAAGTTATCCAGCTACCCAAAACCCGAATTTACTTTCCTGTCAAGAAAAAAATTCCATTAGCCATCAATTACTTCTAAGTCATAAACAACCTTACAACCACTATCCTCTATACTAACTGGAACCTGTGGAAAAAAACTTATAGCTGGATCAGTCTTAATATAGCTCAAGTCTAGGGGATTTTTTTTTTGAAATCTATTTCCAGGACTTTCTACAGAAACAATCTATGAATCTAGAATTGATCCCAACAAAGATGATCCCAAGGACGACGCCACCACTTTGTCAAGATCACAGAATTGAACGTAACAAAGATGATTCACCGGACGATAGCACCCACTTTGTCACGAAATGGATTTAGGACTAGAGACTGTCTACATATAGTGACAAGACAATAGTAAGAAGAAAGACTGAAATGATAGATTCAGATAGAAATATAGTGCAAACTGTGAAAGTTGAGACCATTGGCTCCGAGGTTGAGAACCGAGGTTGATTCTTTCCTCGCCACTTCGGACGTTTAAATTGCTATGGCCTCGAACCACCTCTAACTACCCTATGGGGATAAGGTTCAATTAAGATTCACAAACACCAAGGTACAGACAACATATAGCTACTGTACTAAAGGAAATGACTGATGCCAGCTACAATTTATACAAGTTTATTATACACCTATAAACAACAAACATATGCATGTCCCTTACATCAAGTGCGAGGATGCACTCCTGAAACAAAAGCAAGCACAGTTAAAAATGCATCAACCCCAACCCTTCTCCCACAATTGCAACCTGTATGGAGAAAGAAGGTAAGGTTAACTGAAATGAACTACACTGCACTTGATGTCGCCTACACTCCAAACTAGCTGTTCTAAATTCTAACTCTAACTCTAAGTCCACTGATAGCTGGAACGACGGCGAAGTGACTACACAATCTCTGCACAGACTTCGGTTCTACACAGCCTATCCTGGAATCTCCTGAACACAACTAACTGCACCTCTAAACTTCAGCAGCTGTCCTCTGCTATGATTCACCAAAACTAACAGTTCTGCCTATCTGTGCTGACTTCAGTAGAGAGAATGTTTACCCTATCTCTCTCCACTAACTCTGGACTTGATGACTGAGGGTTAACAGAACCCCACTGGATTCTGGACTGGAACTGTAGCGGACTTCTACCACTCGGAAATTACCTGCCCGAGTACCTATAACTGGGCTGTCGGCTTTATTATGGCCGTGAAGAAACGAACACAAAATTATCACACCGCTGGCAGCCTGCCAAATCTGCGTGTGTAACGAGCGTCAGAGCTCAGGATTTATCCACAAAAAATCCTATTCGCTGGAAAATGTCTTCCCCTGGTTGGGAAAACGTATTTTCTTCCTCTCCGTCCACTAACTCTGGCAACTAACGTAAAACCCTTGCGGTTCTGCGAATGCCCCAACTTTGCCGTGGGAGAAATTTTGTGGTCTCAAAATTCCGCTCTCATTCCCACAAAAAAGCCGGCACCTGCTGTTTAGACAAAAGCAAAAACAACAGCTAAACAAAACGTTAATACTCTATTACAAATAACAATTAACTTCCTGACAAACCCTTAAGTCTTTAACACTTAAGTCTCCCCCGTCTATAATCAATACAGCTCCCCTACTCTCTCCCGTTATGCACCACCATACAAAATCATGCAAACAAAGTCCGCTCCCCCCACTGAGCTCCCTTCTCTACCTGAGCCCACAAGGTAAACATTGGCTAACCCAGATCGCCTGTTCTGCCTGACTAACTCCGAGCAACAACCATATTTTCAATGGCCCGTCTGGGCAGACGTACTGTGGCCTACTTCTTACGCTGACACTAATGCCGTAATGTTTAACACAACTAAAACTAGCCTTCTCTAGGAATTCCTAAAATTCCCGTCAATAATAGTAATCACATTCAAAATGAAATACAAAATAATTCCCTTAACATAAATAAATGTCATCTCCATCTTCTGAATACACAGAATAACAAAGCACAATCAATAACCTATAACCCTGTTTACGCTAGCATCTACATGCCGTCAAAAGTTATACATAACCCCTGATTATCAAATTGAAAACCCGTAGTTCCGTAGTTTGTTCAACCACGTGCTTATCTCCCCCTCGTCCCTCTGAACGTCGTATCAATAACAATTCCGTAACCAACGCGCCCACGCGCTTCCAAATTATGCCTCTTTCACTCCCGTCCACAGATATATGCGTAACTATATAAATAGCGAGCATCAATACTCTCACTAAAATCACAAATAAAAATACACATTACGCGCTCCCGACTATTCTGTAAATAAATAAAATTCGCAGATGCGAGTTTCTCTCCCGACCGACTTTGCAATAATACAAAGCGGTGATATCTCAACTTTTAAACCATGCCGCTATTCTTTCAACAAGGAATTAAATGGACCTAGTTTCTCATGTCTATCACTCAGATCGAATTGATGGCTCTGGAGTTAAGAATTAAATTAAACTAAACTTCCCAAGAAACTTAAATGATCGGCTAGGACTAGAAAAATTAAATAAAGTCCTCACGCAAAAATTCATGCTTACCAAATCTCGAATGTCCAACTGAAGGCAATCGACAATTTGCTTCTGGCACCCGGCTTTGGCAAATTTTCATTAAAAGAGAAAGAAGCTTATGAAATATAGGCCTTTTATAATCAAGACCCCCACGCGCCGACTTCATGACGTCATATGCGCGGCGTGGTTCTTAAAGCCAATGGGCGCTCTGCATTTCAACTGCAGTTAGCTCTCCGCCAATCAGAACCTTAGATCTTTCTGATGCAACCAGTCCCCGCTAGACAAAGAACCAGGAATTGGTCCTAGCCCTATACTGCGGAAATGAAGCAAAAATGGCCGCAAATAATTTAACTCCCGAAAAATGCGTATATGGCCACGCAATATCTTTAAAAAAAGACAATCTGGTGCCAATCCTGATCTAGCATCTATAATCTTAATCTAGAATAATACTTTCTAATTCCCTACACCCCCATTCTAAACACATAAAGAAGAACCATAAAGCAGATGAGATCAAACTCCCTCGTGATCTCATCTTGAAAAAAAACGTAAATAATAGAAGGAGAAGAAACATGGAGAAGGATTACCTGTAATCCCTCCTAAAATATAGTGAACAAAATGCAAGGAGAAAAAGACATGGGCCATTTGAAAGACAGAATCTCAGTACTTTCGTCACAAGGATCGAGGACTAAATTGGAACTATTCCAGGAGGAAGACAGCCTAAAGGATAATGTGGCGCTCCCTCTCTCTCTCTCTCTTTCTGATAAACCTCTACATCTCAGAGTAGAAGAGGAACGACTAAGTAAGTACGTTACGAGCTAAAAGATAACAAGGATGCTGTAATGGGGTGCGAGGCCTCTAAACGGCTTAGGAAGCACCGCTTTAGATATTGCCTATAGAAACAACCAACATTTGTTTAATCATTTTTCTTTCTGTGGTTAGATGAGTTGTCGCTGCCCTCGCCACCACATTCCCTACGGACAGCGTGGTAATCACAGATCAGTTCAAGCAGCCTCACAGCGATACAACATCAACACTCAAAGGTTCACCACGGAGTACGTGTGTAGTACCATTGGCAATGAAAGTGAGTCACATTTATCTTCTAGATCCTACATTTCGCGTTTATCATATCTCGCAGTTGCTATGATAGTAAACTCTATACAGACCGCTATAACAGGAGGCAATCGGAGGTTCAGAAGAGGTCCTCCGTCGATCGAGTGTTTCAGGCCGTTAAGGGGAGGAGCTACAATGCATTTTAAGTCAAAACACAAGAAAAAAAAACGAAAATTGTAAATAGTCTATATTCGGATAATTTATATTCTCCTGAATCTAAATATATCAACATTATGGTCAGAAAACATTCTTAGTACAGTAGGCGTATTTTGATTTTGTAAATTGTTCTAAAGAAACTGTACTTTCCCTATGAAGAAACTTATGAATTTCGCAGAATATTGTTTTATGTTACTAATTTTACAATAACTTGCTTATTTCTGGGTCAATCAATAAGAGTAGCACAACTACTTTCCATTAGATATTACACCTGTTGTCAGATCTAATTTTTTATACGAGACATATCAAAATTTTGATTTACTGCAAATAATGTACTATTCTGAAAAAAGGTTAATATTTTTAGATTCTTCTTCTTCTTCAGCGCTCGGTTTGTAGTTGTGCTAAATATAATAAAATGACTATATGAGGAGAACTGCCGTAAGACGGGGATAAAATGGAAAAAAACATGGTACCCAGCCATGTAACCGGACAGGATGCAAGACATGCCAGTATGTAATCCAAACACGCACAATGACATTCCCTAAGGCCAAGTTCACCATCACCCATGGCTTCACATGCGAGTTACGTAACGTCATTTATGCTATTATATGCAAACGTTGCAATATTACTTACATCGGCCAAACAGGCACACGACTGGGTGACCGATTCTGCAGACACCTCTACGAAATCTCGCAGCTGAAATCCACACCTGTGGCCATCCACTTCAATGGCCCTGGCCACCACGGTGCCACTGACATTCAGGTGACAGCCATCAGATCTTGCTCATCGGACGCCAACAGTCGGTTCCGCCTGGAACAACGCCTCATCCATCTTATGGATTGCCTCAAACCCAATGGTTTGAACACCCAGCATTATTTTGACTGAGGCGTCTTTTTCTATCTAGCCCAAGTTCTATTATGACTGCGATCACCCTTTTCTACCCTTTTTTTTTAAATTATTATTTTATTTTCATATTTATTTAAATTTTATTTTTTAATTTTTAAAAATTTTTATTTATGTATTATTAATATATATATATATATATATATATATATATATATATATATATATATATATATATATATATATATATATATATATATATATATATATATATATATATATATATATATATATATATATATATATATATATACATATATATATATACATATATATATACATATATATATGAGGGGCGTTCAGAAAGTAATGCACCACATCGTTTTTCTCAGGAGCTGTTTATTCAAAAAGCATGAAATTTATACACAATATACATGGATATGTCATGTAAACATCGGTATTATTCAACATAATCCCCATCATCTTGTACGGCTTTATGCCAGCGCGAAACAAGTGCATGTATTCCTAGCCCGTACGAGATTTTGTCTTGATCATGTAGCCATTTCTTCGCTGCATGAATCACTCCTTCATCATCTTCAAACCTTGTCCCACGGAGTGCATCTTTAAGTGGACCAAATAGATGAAAATCAGAGGGTGCCAAATCGGGACTATAGGGTGGATGGGGTAGTACAGTCCAACCCAATTTGGTGATTGCTTCCCGTGTTGCCAGACTTGTGTGAGGGCGCGCTTTGTCGTGAAGGAGAAACAGGTCTGCTGGATTCTTGTGCGGCCAAACTCTGCAAAAACGTTGATTGAGTTTTTTCAATGTCTTAGTGTAAGCTTGTGAATTGATTGTCTCTCCTCTTGGCATAACGTCCACAAGAATCACACCTTTAATGTCCCAAAAGACAGTGATCATGATCTTTCCAGCTGAAGGAATTGTCTTGAATTTCTTTCTTCGTGGTGATTGCGGATGATGCCACTCCATTGACTGTCTTTTTGTCTCAGGTTCAAAATGATGTGCCCAGGTTTCGTCACCTGTAACGATCTTAGCCAAAAAGTTCTCTCCATCAGCATTGAAACGCTCCAACAATTCAGAAGAAATTGCTTTTCTTTGCAATCGGTGGTCATTTGTGAGACTTCGAGGAACCCATCTTGCGCAAACCTAAGAAAATCCGAGAGTTTTTATAACTGCATTTGCACTACCAATGCTGACTGACAGCTGTAAGGCCAATTGTTGAGTAGTGATTCGCCTATCAGTAAGAATAATGCCCTCAGCACATTTCAACATTTCTGCGTTGGTGGCTGTGGCAGGACGTCCACAGCGCAGCCGATCAAGCAGCTCCGTATCTCCACTTCCTGATTCTTTGATTCTCTGAACCCAGCGACTGACTGTACTCCTGTCGACTGCAAAACTTCCAAACACATCACATAGACGCTTGTGAATGTTCACAACAGTTTTCTTATCTGCATCGAGAAATTCTATCACAATTCGCTGCTTATAACGCAAGTTGCTAACACGCTCCATTTCAACGGTTTAGGGCAGCCGTATTATTTGGCCGGTTGCGGTGCAATTTGGTATACACAATTGGCACATGCCATATTTGAAGTGCGCAAAATTTCATGCTTCTATCTTCATTATTAGCTGAGAAAAACGATGTGGTGCATTACTTTCTGAACGTCCCTCGTATATATATATATATATATATATATATATATATATATATATATATATATATATATATATATATATATATATATATATATATATATATATATATATATATATATATATATATATATATATATATATATATATATAAAATTTATTTATTTTATTTAGTTATTTTTTTCTTAATATGTATTACTTTTTCCCCCTCCCGGTTTTCCAGTCCTTGTTTTCATTATTTTTTATTTATAGTTTCAATGTACTATTCACTTCCGGTTTCCGGTTCAGTAGCGGCCATTTTCGCTCCGACATGTGACACTATCAGGGAGTATTTGTCTCTTATTCCTATAGTTTCATGTTCTCCATTTAATTCTCACTTTCTTTCCCTTCTGTCTTTTGTTTGTCTGTCCCTGATGAAGGCATTGTGGCCGCAACGTAGGTTTGTTTGTCCTTTCTCTTAGTAAGACGTATTACTTTTTGTGTTGTTGTTGGTTTTTTTTTCCTAAATATAAGAAGGGGTGGGTGAATTTGGATAGAGTCTCTAAACTTTCCTCACAGATGATGGTCTGATTTGAAAAGCTGTTTGAAAGAGAGTTCACTTGGCTGCTTTGAATGGGTACTTGGCTGCCAGTTAGATGTCGGTTGGTTTCTGCTCCAGCCGATGCTTGATCTTTGCAGGTTATGGACTGGTTCATTCTCGTTACTGGTCAAGTCTGGTGGCTGCAACACGTCCATTGTGGTTGTAGTGACTTCTAAATACAATATCTAAATTAGTATATAACAATATAGGGCATAAAGGCAAAGATAAGAAAGTACAAAAGAATTTTCTGCTAGAACGGTTGGTATCGCCTACGCCTTCAGATTATTATTTGCCAACGAATAGCCGAACAAAACGGCACCCCAATTTTTCAAATTCGTCCTTGACATAAACAACCACTTTTCCTAGTTCTAAGAAAATATTTGCCTAAAATGCATTGTGGAACGAGGAGGGGCAAGGAGATGAAATGCTAATTCGTTTCGCATTGATTTTAAACTAAAAGCAACCATAGAACAGGGGCAAGCCTTGCCTTAGGGGTTTCCCCAAATACAATGAAAAAGTTAGAATTGAGGACACTACGGTCATGTAAACATGTTAAGCTCTTATTATGAATGACCTAAGCTCTCGTAATTATCTCGTAAGTACACGAGAAAAGAAGTGAACAGGAGGTAGTTTAAAAATAAACAACCAACATAGAAAAAAAGATAGAATTTTTGAACCAAACCACACAGCCCCTTAAAAATTGTAGATTCGTGTACCTGAAGACTTGCTGACCAAGAATATATTATTAGTTATATAAATAGTCCCTTAACTAATTAAATATTGATAAAACAATACATAGAGATCAGAGATACTGTCAGGTCAAGTCATATCTGCTTAGATTGGATCGCATATTTTTGGGGAAAAAAGTAGGTGACAGATAGGCTAGGATAGTACAGTGAATCTGATTGGGTGGCATTTGAAGTGAGACTTAATATTATTGGCTGACCTTTGAATAAACATAAATAACCTAGTAACGAAGGAAAAGCTTGAATGATATTTTTTGAAAAAGACTGTTTACCCTTGTGATATTAATAGCGATTGGCTAACTGAATCGATATTGTCAAAATAAGTGTTGGGGAGGACGCCATTTCTAAGAAAATTTTCAACAGTGATAGATGAGAGCAGGCTGTGCTTTAAAATACAAGTTCTAAGCAGCCTGGGCAATAAAACAGATCGAAACTGTGTCAGTCATCGTCTCTGTGTATATTTCATTGAAAATTGTGGTAAGATTGACATTTATTAACCTGTATTTTATGTAAAAATTGAATGTGAAATAATAATATATGTCTGGGCATGAGTGGGTCTATAGCGAACATGAGGCAAAGCCTAAAGATTGATCCACCATGTGATAGACTGTCAGAGAGGTGTAAAATACAAGAATATGTATGATTGTCATAAAGGAGCATAACACCTATCCTATTATATGGAAGAGATTACAGCTGGAATTGTAGTGGCGTTGTAACTATTAGGGAAAGGAATACTGGTGTACATTGTCACATCAAAAGAAAATGGTGGCATAGGTTTGTATAAGGATATGATCCTTTTGTTTGTTTGTAATGTACATGTCCTTAACTGTGGACTATTAGTGTATGCTAGATATTACGAAGGATGCATACCTTCACATTTCAGAGGTCCTGGGTACTGACGTTAATGTGGTACCAAACGCTTGAAAACTAATTGATTCAGGACTCTGCCTGTTTACTGCGAGCCCATGCTAGTGGCCATTGCCTATCAAACAGGGAACAGATTGTCAAGCGAGCAGAGGAAAGGTTCAACCTATATTCTACTGCAAAGTTAAGTTCTCGTTCGGCACCTGAGAGCTCAACTACAGAACTTTAAAAGAACGATCTAATGACAGTGAATAAAACTGGGACAAATATGTAATAGTTCCACAAGTGACAAAATAGAAACAAACATTTCCAAAAGGACATGATTTAAAACAACAACCTAGTAGTACCACCAGTATTTCCTTAAAGTAGGAGAACACTACAGACGTATATTAGAAAAATATTATATATATGGACAAATGATCTATTGTGCTATTTGACTGATGTAAATGATTATTTTGATTTCACTTTTAAATTGTCAGTCCTGATTACAAATAAATTTGAATCAGGATAATAAAACTGTAAAAATCTTATTTACACAAAATTCAACCACAGTCTTAAATAAGATAGCCTTTTAAAGTGTCGTTTGTATGTTATTGTGGTAGTACTGTGTGCTGTTGTGAATAATAAACTATTTGTTTGTATGTTTGTTGATTATTGTGCATCACACTCTACATTCATAACCCTAGACACAACACGAAGTCATTTAACATACTAATATAAATACATTTTGAATGAGATAAAAAGGTGGTAGTGGAAAGGTACCCTGAAAAGTTCACAATATTATTGGGTATATTCAGGGACATTCATAGCTAATCTCATTTAATACAAATATAATACCTACAACAATTCATAACATCAAATCCACCACAGTGGTAGCATGGGGTAATTGCAAAGATGGTCCAGCATCTGTTAAGACCCGTCTGATGTTGGTGTCTAGCTTTGACTGTGACTGAAGGCCACTTATACCACACACTTGTTTATAGACTAGTACCACCAATTGGTACCACCGACTAGTATCATGAAATAAGAGAAAAACAAATACCCTCCTGAGTATAGGGTTTCCTGACAGAAAAATCAGGTGTCCATTTTCATTTCACCATCCCATCTGCCTCAGAACTTTACACTCTCTGAGTATTAAGGCTAATCCCAGTGAGCCTAAAATACCCAAATGCATTTCTACAAAACATGTTTATATATACATGTGCATTGGTTGTAGAGGTTAATATAATAATTATGTACATCACTTCTGTCATCATCCACACCTTGCTCCTTATAGAACTTGGGACTACCTCTGCTTTTGGTTCTATATGAGAAACCCGCATGAAGCAGTCACCAGCATTAGCAGTGGTTGCCCATGAAACCATTTTATATGCTGAGGTTGCCAGCCTCGTATGAACTTGAACTTCCACGAGCAACGTTCACATGTTAATAATGCAAAATATAGAATCCTGAAATGTACAGCTTAACCCAAATTTCTTTGGGCATACAGACTTCTGGCTCAGAGAAATAGTTTCGGCAACTTGATTAAGCTGCCTCTTACACGTGGTCTGAGGTATCACTTTACAGTAGAATCTCACAATGACTTAGTGTTCAGGTTCCTAGGATTCCGGTCCTTTAAAGTAGAATCCTGATTCTACGAATACATGTCGTATTCCTTATTCTGGCTTGTCTGACTGTCTTCTTGACGAGTTGAATTTATCAGTACCGTAGACTCGAAAAGCGCTAGATTGTAAGGCAACTTTAGGCCCACTGATCCACACTGCTACTATATGACAAGGCTCCAATAAGAAATGCTGTGTTTTAACATCTCAAATGCCAAACCAATAGCGTTCAGTTTGCGTATTTTGGTAGAGGTATATCCCTACTACCCTCTCTGGGAAAATTCCTGCGTGACACATAAAACGTGATTTTTTTCAAGTCACTTCCCATATAAGGTATTCTCTCTTCCGTTCGTTATCGATCATGTTTACACTCACGACTTCATAGATCTATCACAGACAACATCTTCCCAGATGGACAACATATCGTAACTATTGCCTACAACAAATCTTGCCCGGAAATGATTATTCCATTTACCGGTTACAAATCCCATGAGTTGTCGTAAGTGCGTGAATATAATTTATCACTAGATTGATATTTCCTGTGCAATGACACAACTACCAAGCAGCAAATCGACCAGACATAAAATATTATCAGTGATAAGACACTGACTGTGGCCATCTCAAGGTTTTTTACTTATTAATCGGGCGCTTACATTCCTGTCTGGTAGGAAAAGTGTTACGCATCCGTCAACAACATTTCACACTACAGATCCAGGTGTCAATATGGGTTCAAACGAAAGTCAGTGATTAAAATAATCAGTAAGGGTGGTCGATGAAGCCCCAGCATGACAGGAATTGAAGGAAGGAAGTGTAAGCAATGAATCGAAAATACCAAATACTGTCAGAGGTGGGAAAAAAGAAGTGAAGAGTGTAGAATGGATTACAGGATGACACAGGAAAATATGACGATCGAGGTTATTTTGTCACAACCTCAAATTAAGAGTGTATTCTAGGTTTTTGTGACGAAGTGTGATAAGAGGGGTGGGGTAACAATTGGCAAAAAATTGCTTGACGTCATACCCCATCTTTCAATGTTGTCATTTTTCTTGTTCTCTTTGTTTCAGAGTTAATACGACTGACTTGACCATTTCAATTTTTTAAATTAATAGTCCGTATTTTCCTCAGATAAACTTAATTACTTAGTCGTTCCTCTTTTGCTGTGAGGCATAGAGGTTTGGAAGAGAGAGCGCCATACTATCATATCGGCTGTCTTCCACCTGGCCTGGTTCGATTCTAGTCATCGGTTCTTCAGAGATTATCTAATGTTGTCCTCCCAGCGGACTCTGGGTCGCCCTGGAGGTCTGGATTCATGGCTCTTAGCCTCTCATTCCTGCCGTGGCAGCCGGTGTTCCCCATTCTGCATACATGGCCAAGCCATCTTAGTTGGGACTGTTCTACTCTGGTCTTCAAGGGTTAGGTTTTTAAGCCTTGGCCTATCGTCTGTTTTCGAACCATGTCTCTTCTTGTTACTTTAACCACCTTTCTCGGATACCTCATTTCTGAGGTTGAGATCTGACTTTTGTGGGCTGTAGTCACTGCCCATGACTCGCATCCATACGTTAGGATTGGGACATAGGTGGAGCGGTATACAGCTATCTTCGTTTTCTTGCCAACTTCTCTTTTGCTGAGGAATCCTCAATTTATGGCCTGAAAAAGTCTCTCAGCTGCTGCTCTTCGGGAAGCCAAATCTTCTTTGATGCCCCCCTTCCAGTCTCAGATAAAACAGGTAATAAATCCGACAATTAAGTGTCAAACTATAATACCAGAGCCATTAAATAATTTTTCTATCTTCCGCAAAGCCACATGTTGTTCTTAGGAGTCTCTGAGAAAATAAGTGTGGTAGGGTGGGCGAGATGATGATGATGCTGTTGTGATATGTAATCACTTTCTTGCACACTCGCACCGACCCGAACAACAATAAAACTCTTGATTCTAAGGCAGGGGCTGTATTTATTCATACAACCCATTCAGTGACAAAGAGCAAATAAAGCAAACACTAAACAAACAAAACAAAACAAATAAAACAGCCAGCCAGTGCTCAATTGCTAACCTAAATTAACTCACGTGTTCAAGGCATCTTTAGATCGACTCTGGTTTTTTTACTCTGGTTGTCTCTCATCTTGCCTCTACTGCGAATCTAACCAAACTGACAGCTTCTCCTGCGTCAGACTTTTTACACTCCAGCGATGAGAGCTCGCGCAGTCACATGGGCTGGGGCTTTATTGTGGCCCTCGCGTAGTCACGTGGGCTGGCGTACTCGTTGGAGCGCGCACATCGAAAATATGTGGGCGTTAAACACGTAAATATGACATGAACCTGAGGGGGCCTCTGGGGTGTTTTTTTTGGCCCCATCACATAAAGAAAAAATAAGACCGCGGTAGCGCAGTTGTTAGTGCACTGGCTTCCTTGCTCGGTGGTCCATGGTTCGATCCCCAGTTTAGGTGAGATTTTTTAGTCCGCATACGGCTCCGGGGTCGACCCAGCCGCATGAATTGGGTACCAGAACAACTTCTGGGAAGGTTAAGGCGGCCGGCGTGATGCTGACCACATCACCCCTAGTGTGCCGATGGTCAAGAAAATACGGGCCTAACAACGTATTCCCAAGATGCCTCAATAGGCGTGTAAAGGGATCCTTTACCCTTTTTTAAAGACAACAACACCCGCAGACATATAATACCAGGCCGACTTATATAAGGTTGTGCATGAAGCTGGCAAGGTCATCATGTAAAACAAATTGTCACAGAAACCCCCGCTGCAAAAGTCTGTGCTTTGAGGTAGACTTCCTCAAGGGTGTCATCAGCAGTGTTGCTCCACGCTTTAAGAAGCTATAGAAACGAAAATGATGATTATTTCACGTATAAAATGTTGAGCCAATTTGGTTTCTGGGGGTGTCTGTGAAGTGACAAAGAAAGAACTGAACTTCTGTCCCCTGTTGAAATGTTCTAAGAGGCGACTAGATGACTAATATGAGGTTGTGGGTGAGGCTAGCTACATCATCATGTAAAACAAATGACTATAGAAACTATCACTGCACAAGTCTATGAAGTGTTCTGGTACAGGTTACGTGCTAAGTAATCTAAATCTACTGAATTGATGGTCCTATACTTCTGCAGGAGCGTAAAAAAGTAGAACGAAGAATTTTCCGTAAGACGAACAAAATAGTGTGGCTTTGTTAAGTTTTGCTGGGATAAAGGACGAAGAAAAAACGTCAGTTACGGATCAGGCTGTCTTTATCGGGTACAAAGGCGAGAAAACGCATGAAGGAAAGACAGCGCTTTTGTCCCAGTAAGACTTACACTGTGTATCTTCGTTCACCCTACTCCTTACCTATTTGTGCGTTACCGGGGTCTGAAATAAGAGGAATGGATAGTAACAACGTAACATGTCAAGCAAATTGTAAAAAACGACTAAGTAGGGTTAGGCCGACCAAAAACAACTTGGCGGAGGACTGTGGAGGCTGAGATGCAAAGAATGAACCAGAATTGGGGCACTGTACGAAGGATGGCCACCGACCGAGCAAAGTGGAATCAATTTGTTGTTGTCCTACAAGACGCCACTAGGCGTGATGGCCACTGACTGCTTTGACGGTCGGCGGCTAAGGATCAAAGAAGAAGGGTTAGGCTCGGGACCGATCAACCCATCATGCAAGAGAATTCAAGCCACAAAAACGTCAGCAAACAATTTGACAAAACGCCAGTGGATCAAGCGATGAGAAGAAGACGCTGGAGATGGTTAGGACAAACACACTGAGGAAAACTGTAGAAAGCATTACAAGGCAGTTTTAATTATGGAATCCCCAGGGTAAGGGAAGTAAGAGGTAGACCAAAAAAGGACACGGAGAAGAGAACTGGAGACAGAAATGAAAATGCCAAGAGAAACATAACAAGACCTTGAGTTGATGGCACGTGACAGGAAGACTTGGCAAACGTTTCTTAAAGGCCCATGCACCTTTGGGGGAACTGAAGGGGTAATGAATGAACGAAATACATCCCTAATCACAGCCTTACTGTAGGCCTAATTTTCTTTCTATTATCTTCACAGGCTTGATGTCCGACCCATGCCAGTAGTGAGACAGAGACGCACGAGTCTTCACAACAATGCAGTGTTACGCTTAGCTACACAGGATGTTTCTGTTATTTAAACAAACTACATCACAAGTAACGTAAACAAAATTTGATAAGGAAATATTGAGCAACAAGAAACATGGAGAATGCTTGGAGAGATTGTGTGTTGAAATACTGTGCTATCGGCTGTTTAGTTTGGGTGAAGGTTAATGGTATTGTAGTAAATGAGTCTAATGATGAGTGTTCACACAATTTTACATTTATGATTTACCATCAGCGTTGCCACTCCTAAGTGAATTCACCTAGATCTAGGTTTATTTTTTTTTTTGGGGGGGGGGGGGGGGGGGGGGGGGGGGGGGGGGGGGGAAGAGGTCCCGTCTAGGTGTCATTTTCCTTCATTAATTGAAGAACGGCAACTAGATTTCACCCAGAATAGTAAAAAAAAATTGCCCAAGTCACCGATATCTAGGTTATTTTTCTTCGAAATTCAGAGTGGTAACGCTTTTTACTATATTTGGACTGAGTGGAGGGCGGAGGAAATACTATATTTAGATATGGGAAATCAGATTTTATTATCTTGAATTTACTACACTATATATCCTAATTATAACCCATAAAGGGTTTAACGGGATACTTTGTTTTAAAAAGAAAAAAAAAACAAATGCGGTAATTTCCTATTACTCGTACCTTTTTGCTCCGCAGTGAATATGTGTAGTTATGTCTTGTTTCGTAGATGATAGGAAACTCTTTACAGAGCGATACAACAGGAAGCAATCTGATCATCAGAAGAAGTCCCCCCATCCGACAAGTGTTTCGGCCCGATTACTCCTTTACACTCTAAGGGGGGCGGGCCCACTTGGGTCATGACTCCCAAGCGTCTCAGCTTCCTGTTGTCTTGTATCGAAAATGAACCCATTTCACTTATGGTAGCAACTTTTAAATCCACAACGCCAGCCGCGGAGGCAATTGTGAAAGTAACAAAGAGAAGACAAATTATTCCGTTCGTTCCGTCGCCCTTCACAACTAAGGACACACACTGAGACATTAGCGCGCAGCCGACGAGCTGCGCGCCGCAAGCCACTGAAATTTACCTGACACTCTCCTTATAGTATAGCCTACATCGCCTGTTGCCCCAGAGTCGTATCTCTTTCACTCGTACACCCAAAAAAACTCAGCGTTGTGGACTTAGAAAAATTTTGGTGTTTTCTGTACCGCAGCGTTTATTGTTACGATGTCCATCGTCCATTGCGGTTGTTCCACAGCCAGCCTGATGCCTTTTCGGCAGTTTCACTAAGCCTTTTCAGTGCCCTTGTTCTAGACTGTCCCTTCAGCCCCAACAGTTTCAATAAATCATACACTGATGCAGCCACAAGCCCTCTTGCGCCCACTTCAACCGCCATGACCCTTGCACTGAATCCATCGTGTCTCAGATCCGCGGCCAGATCGCTATACTTGGCCGCTTTGAATGAATGTTGCTCGTCTAATCTGGATTCAAATGGCACGGTCAGTTCAATCAGTATGACCTGAAGCGTTGCTGCAGAATGAAGCACTATATCCGGCCGTCTCCGCGATTTTCTGATACACTCTGGATATGCCCCCCGTCCAGGTAGGTCTACCGCCATCTCCCAGTCGTTTGCACAGTCAAGAAGAGATGGTAAACTGCTACCAGGTTTACTCGGTTTGGGGTGTGCTGACTTTCCTGCCCTCAGAAAGTATGTGTTTGCGGTGTCTGGCAGGACTTTGCTATTCGCTTTCATTCTTGCCTGATCTATTGTCGCAGCAAGCTCATTTAGCACTTTGTTATGGCGCCAAGTGTATCGCCCTTGCCCTAATGCCACCTTACACGCTGAGAGCACGTGTTCAAGTGTCTGCCTCCCCTGACACAGGGGGCACTGCTCATCATCCGACTTTCCCAATTTCACAAGGTTGGTGGCCGACGGCAGCAGGTCATACATTGATCTAACTACGAAGCTGAGCCTAAGAGGTGCCATATATCATTCCATGTCAAGGACCTCTGCAGAGCTCCTTCCCATGTGGTCCATTGGCCTTGTTGGACCTGCTGCACTGCTTTTTGCAACCTCTTATCATTCTCAGCTCCTCGTATCTCCTGAACTACCATGTCTCTGCGCTCCCTGCTTGATGCCTTGGACCACCAGCGGATGTCACCATGCCCAAATCCCCGTCTATTCGTTTGTGTGTATCCGATTACCTCTCTCAGTTTGAGTGACTCTTCAGCAGCATCAACAGCTTCTTCCACTCTCCACTTCCTTCCCGTTTTCAGTGTGGGCTGAATGGACTTAACCACGTCATCAGCTGACTCGCGTAGCATCATTGCAAGCCTTGCTTTTCCAACTTTGTATTCTTCAACAACTGACTTGAAGGGAAGCAGAAGTTTTGACACTAACCCTAATCCTAAACCTAACTGCTACGAAAGAACACATAACTACACATATTCACTGCGGAGCAAAAAGGTACGAGTAATAGGAAATACCAATAATGCTTATTTAAAGAGAATACGGTAAGGAGTTAAGCATTAGGATCTGGGTTAGACAGAAGAATAGCCGTTAAAGATTACCATAACCCTAACCTGTTTACGACAAAATGGCCGACCCGTACAGTAAAACTGTGATTAAACCGATTTACTATTTCAGTTTTATCAGTTTCAGATAATAATTACACTTTATGTTTTACATTATCTTGTATTAAAGATTTTACACTGGAACGGTGTCATAGTTAATAACATAAAAATGAGTTCTTGCTTTTAGTTGTGTATCAATTTACCACTGTCTTTGTGAGTATAGTACAGTGAGCGTGCTTCCACTTATCGGTATCTTGTTTCTCAATTTCATTAACTCTGTTGTTGAATCGAACTGAAATCGGACTTCAGTCACCTCAATGACTCGACTTGATCAATTTTGTTTTTCTTTATTTGTCATTAGTGAGTTGACTCGGGACTTGCAAATTCCGGCGTTGACTCGAATTGGAATCGGACTTACGACACCATTTCAGTGTGTTTTTTTGGGTCTATCTCGGCCTCTCTTTCCCTGGGGAATCCAGAACAAGCAATGCTATCATCAGGTGTCCTTCAATGTGTGTCCTATCCATCGCCGCCTTCTTATCTCTTGTTCCACTGGCACTTGTCTGGTTCTTGTCATCTCTTGTTCCACTGGCACTTGTCTGGTTCTTGTCACCTCTTGTTTCACTGGTACTTGTCTGGTTCTTGTCATCAGTTCCACATTGGTGACCTTGTCATAGCATTTTAATCCTTCATTTCTACGCAAGCATCGTTTATGAAAGTTTGCAGCTTTTTTTTAAAATTGTTCTCCATGTTTCACAGCCACACAATAGGATTGGCTTGACATTTGAGTTGAAGATTCTTATTTTTGTTGAAGTTTTATTTTTTTTAACCGAATGGACGTTACCAGGCCCATGGCCAACCCTCCTTAGTTGCTTTATACGAGATGCCTGGCAGGGTAAAATGTTGCTAATCTTTTTTTGGGGTTCCTTTCATTGTACTTATGTTTGAATATCGCCCTTATGGTACCCTGTTAAACCAGTTGGTTATGATTGGGGTAGATTTTGCGATTCCATTCTTATAAGCTAAGTTGATGTTAGTCCTGAAAAGGACCCTTAGCAACTGTAGAATTCCTTTCATATTTAATTCCCGCCTATATGTTTACTCTCTATTTCACCAAACATGTCTGTGCTGTGCTATCCATTTTCGGTCTTGCCTTGCCTTATTTATTCCCTACATGTCTATATCTAATTCCCCCCCGTATTTATTTTAACGTGGATTCCATAACATTATTTAGGGATTCCCTCCATTGATAAAAATAGGACTGGAAACATCGCCCTATGTATATTCTCTCCCCGTTACTTCTACCGTAGCGAATCTTCTCTATCAGGTCTTGTGAGTTTCTCATCTTCTTCTTCCCTGTGGGTTCCTCACCACAGCCTGTGGATTTATGCTGCAGGTCTATTGCCTCACTGCTTGTCCAGTCAATCTTTATTTTGTGTCTTCTAAGTGAGTTGTTCTGTCTGAAAGAATTGTAGTGTGGGGAGATAAGCAATGACTTGATTCCATTCACCATCTATCTTGTTTTTTTTATTATTCACCGTGGAATGCCACTGTTACTTCCTGTCACATTTCTGTTGTGGAATACCAATCAACGGTTACTTCCTATCACATTTCTGTTGTGGAATACCAATCAACGGTTACTTCCTCTCACATTTCTGTTGTGGAATACCAATCAACTCTTACTTCCTATCACATTTCTGTTGTGGAATACCAATCAACGGTTACTTCCTATCACATTTCTGTTGTTGTTGGAATACAAAAAATCAACATTCGAGAACAAATGTCTTAGAAAACTCTAACATCAGTATCAGAATTTTCGACTGTCTGTAGAATACTAATCAACTCTTACTTCCTATCACATTTCTGTTGTGGAATACCAATCAACGGTTACTTCCTATCACATTTCTGTTGTGGAATACCAATCAACTCTTACTTCCTATCACATTTCTGTTGTGGAATACCAATCAACCGTTACTTCTTATCACATTTCTGTTGTAGAATACTAATCAACTCTTACTTCCTATCACATTTCCGTTGTGGAATACCAATCAACAATTACTTCTTATCACATTTCTGTTGTAGAATACTAATCAACAATTACTTCTTCTCACATTTCTGTTGTGGAATACCAATCAACTCTTACTTCTTATCACACTTCGGTTGTGGAATACCAATCAACTCTTACTTCTTATCACACTTCGGTTGTGGAATACCAATCAACTCTTACTTCCTATCACACTTCGGTTGTGGAATACCAATCAACTCTTACTTCTTATCACATGTGCTTTCGGCTCCTTTCTCCAGCTCGACCAATGATCATATCTCGGTGGCTTGCTGTTCTGCAAATCAGCTCTCAGTTTTGTATAGTCTCTCCACTTGTGTATTCTGGTATGATTACTATCTGATAACCTTACTGAACAAATTTTTTTTCTGGTTTTGTAGTTCAAAATACTTGCTCAAATATGTAGGATAATGTAAACGTAGTAAATACTAAAGATCAACTAAATAACCATGTAGCCTAATCTTAAACGATACAAAAATGAAGTCAAACTTAATAACACCAAAATCCTATAAGTATATCTCATATTGTCACAGGCTGCCTCCCCTTAGCTCTGCAGCAGTGGTCCAAAACTCAAGAGTAACTGATGTGGGCCTTCAAAGGTGTCTACCCTCGCACAAGATTACTCTTGGCAGGGTTTTGTAGATAGAAGGATAGTGATGCTTCTACCTCAAGGGAGTTTTCACAAACTATTCAGAAAGCAAGAACAATGTTGCACGAGGTTGAACAAATGTTAACTCTAGTTTCTACCGTCAACTATTGTGACGGATCGGGTTTTCTTATAATTCGTTAGCTCATTCAAGCCCCCAGCTGAGTTAAGTCAGCTAAATTCTTCTTAATATTATATAGCTTTGTTCAAGTGTATTTAAGAAATTGTCTGAGACACACGGATGTAGTACATTCAAAATGATTAAATCAACTTTAGATTCATCTTTATACAAGTAACAAATTTAATAATCAATTATAGTTAATAGTTTAAAAAATGAATAATTCTTTAACAAACAATAATCATCATCGATTGATGTTATTGAGTTAAAAATTGGATAGTTCATTTGGCAGCTTTTATGTTTCTACGTAGCTGCCAATGAGTTTGTTTGTTCTGCTCCAGCTGATGTTTGGGTCTTTGCAGATAGATGACTGGATCACACTCGTCACTGGTCAAGTTTGAAAGCTGTAGCACGTTCCAAAAAGTGTCAGGGAGTAACTACCAAGCTGGCCCCGCATCTCTAAGACCAGTCTGATGATGGTGTCTAGTGTCGACTTCAGGCCACTTATACCCTCACTTGTTCCAGAGATAGTACCCTCAGCTGGTACCACCAAGCCAATCTTTAGACTCACAGACTGCTGGCTCAGAGAAATAGTTTAAGGCAGCTTGACGATACCTCTTACACGTGGTCTGGCGTGTTGTTATTTTAGCGATAAGTTCCCACTTTGACTTTGTGTTAGTTTCCTCAGATTCCGATTTTCCACATTAAAATGGTAGAGTTTTCCTGGGCCTTCTCAAGATGCTCAAACAAGGTCTGGTCTGGTAAATGAAAGCTGCTGCTATTCTTAACTCTAGCAAGGTCTGGTTGTCTTCTTGGCGCGAGGTGAATTTTCAGTGTTCTAAACTGACTAAGCTGGTTATATTACACTTCTTTCCCCCTGCAGTACTCTGTTACGATTTAGGTAGGGTCCAATCAGGAATTTTGTTCATCCTATGTTTCGAATGCCCTCCAATCGTTTCAAAACTTTGTTTTGGTGGGGTAATTCAAAATATTTCCACTAGGAAATTTCTGTGCGTTAATGCAAAGGTTATGTCTTCCAAATATGGAAGTGAGATTTTTGTACTATTCTCGTCAGTGATTACAAATAACTTCTTACTTTTATCTCAAGTAATATCTTCGTAATAGTTCTGTCAGAAGCTTATTACAACATCCCGACCATCAAATGCGTGTCTGTAATCTATCCGCAAGTGGATGATTTATCGCCCGGCACGCCTTAGGTAAACACAACACTTGGTCACAATATGAAACTGACCGGCCCATCTTAGCAAAGCTTAAAGCAACATGATGAATTATCACCGACGGGAGTGTACAATTGTTTTGAAAATACCAAATATCTGCTTGACAGCAGAGAAAGAAATGTGCTGACCACGGAAATTTTCACGTAATCAGTACTCACAAAAAATGTAACTGACTAATGCTGGAGAGGAGAAGAGATCGACCCAATAATTCCGTCACACTTATATGCACGCACACAAATATATACATGGTGTCCAAGAAGTACGTGCACATAGGGAATATTACACAAATATTATAATTAATAATTATAGGAAAGTACAAAAATCCATAACAACATGTTGTGCCGAACCAACACAATTCTATGAAGGCAGATAGATATCAATGTAAAAGGAGCTCATTTGAACATGTGTAAATAACATTATACAATAACTTTTTTTGTTGTTGATCTATGAGAGCACACTTTTGTGAAACCCTGTTTATATATACATATATTATAATTTAGTAATGGGATTCCATATTTTTATTGCTGCAAAAGAGAGCATACAAAAGGAGGAACATTGGATACGGATGAAAATATTCAAGTAGACGTCTGAGAGTGTACGAAGAAGAATGTTATGGATAATAAAGAGATAATATGCACAATTAGCGATCACCTGTTAGGGGGCGACATTGCAATCTATGAATCAACGACTAAGGCTACTAGGATTCGGCATTAAACGTAAGGCTAGCAGGCATGGACATTTGAGAAGATGCATCAGGCATGTATAAAACTAGCACACTGTAGGAACAAACAACATTCATACTCATCTACATTTGATGAGGGAGACTGAGAGCCTATATATTTGCCTGGAATGCATTAATGTCTATTCTGAACAACATACAAATGCAAATATGTATGTGGACAGTAGGGAAAAAGCACAGCAGAGGCATAGATTATAGAATATATATAGTAAAAGACCATCTGTCAGGCTAATTATAGTCTCTTTTTTCTGTTCTCTCGTATACTTGTGTCTTCCATGAGTCTGCGCATACGGACATTTCACTACATCTTGTAAGTCATTACACAGTTCTAAATCTAAAACCTAATTTGCCATTGTGTCAGTTAGTACCAGTATGACTTTCTTCTTTTTGGTTGGCCAGATTTTTTTCACTTTTTCCTAGGCGAGTATAATTTTATTTTGTTTTGCACTGTATTGTTTGTTGATCAAATATGATTCATAAGGAATTATGTATTTTTATATTTTTGAACTCGCAAGTTTTACAGGAACAGTTTTCTTTTCCTTATTTCATTTTCTCCTAAGCTAGTATGAAGTTACTGAAGTGGAAAATTTATCAAATGTCAAAATTAATTTTGACTACCTTCCGTAATTGACAAATACATTGTTTTTGGTAATATTTTGAAAGAAATTTTCAAAATCATACGAGTTTTTAAAAAAAAAAAAGGTGGCAGATTAAAATTATGAAAAAAAAAAAAAAGTGTTTTATTGACAGTACCTTGTTCTTGTTTGTCAGTGCTATAAGAAAGGTTTCATTTTGTATGTGACTCAGTTTTTTTTTTCATACTAAAATCAGATCCCTGCATTACCAAGGAGGAGGGGGTCGGAAAGGTGAGGATAGAATAGTAATGCTGTAACCCAGGAACTTTTTGGAATCTATTTCAGTAACATTGAGTCCTCTAGAGATTTAACATATGAGTATATAAAATATATATAATTTTAAGTGGGTGGGGGTAGAAGAGATGATGAATTCCAAGAAAAAAACCAAGAAAGTACAGACTGTCATAAATATGGGCTAGTTATTGATTTCTTTAACTCTTAGTATACGAGCTGCCTTTCATGACTACCATTACAGATTTTGCAATAAATAATTTATTTATAAAGATAACATAAGTGTTATATATCAAAATGTGAAGAAATGACATTTAATAAATTGAATATGCATTCAGGCTAGTTATTGATTTCTTTAATGTCTGCTACATCCACTCACATTTTTTTTCTTTCATACTTTATTATTTTTGTACGTATTTTTATATTCTTCAACATCAATACGTTGTTGATTGTCACTAAGACAACCGAGTACGTGAGAAATGACATTAGGTGTTAATCAATAGCCATCAGCATTCAAACCTTTCCTGAGGAAGGAACACTAAGCACCTATGGGTTCACCTGGAGTGCAATGTCGTCGATTCTGAACAACAGTAACAATAACAATCAATATTTCCAACAGCCAATGCTCAATGACAGCGGATCAAAGTCAAATCCATGGCATTCTTTATTTCAATTTCTCAGCCATAAATATTTTCATCTTGTGTGAAAACAATGACCTGCTGCCAAAAATTGATGTTTTTTTTTTGTTACTGTAAAAAATTACACGCCATTGTCTTTCTTTGCAGCCAATCTTCATTTCAGAACATTACTAAAGGAGTGGACTGTACTGGATCCACCTAAAAAAGCACGTCCAACAAAGACCATAATTAGTATAAGAATTACAATAAACACTGTAAAACATACAAGATTTTATTTAAAATATATACAGATAAATTGCAAAACAATATTTCTTTACCTTATAGCAATACTAACAGGGAAAAAAGACATTACATAGTAAATAAAGGGGAACTTACCATGAGTAAAAAAAAAATTGCAGAAAAAAATTAATACCGGTACAACAATGTCAAAATAGTGACTAAACATCGGATAGGTGGACGGCACAGAAATACAGTTAAAGGTGGACGGCACAGAAATACAGTTAAAGGTGGACGGCACAGAAATACAGTTAAAGGTGGACGGCACAGAAATACAGTTAAAGGTGGACGGCACAGAAATACAGTTAAAGGTGGACGGCACAGAAAAAGTTAAAGTGGACGGCACAGAAAAAGGTGGACGGCACAGAAATACAGTTAAAGGTGGGAAATACAGTTAAAGGTGGACGGCACAGAAATACAGTTAAAGGTGGACGGCACAGAAATACAGTTTAGAAATAAAGTTAAAGGTGGACGGCACAGAAATACAGTTAAAGGTGGACGGCACAGAAATACAGTTAAAGGTGGACGGCACAGAAATACAGTTAAAGGTGGACGGCACAGAAATACAGTTAAAGGTGGACGGCACAGAAATACAGTTAAAGGAAGAGGGAGCAGAAGTGAGAAAGCCGTAAAGGGCATACAGGAATAAAGAACTGTTTCAAGAAATGGACATAAACCCGAAAAAGCTCAAATGGACATTGAAGAATAGAAAGGCAAGGTTTCTGCTACTTTCCAGTTCTTTAGGAGCAGAAATAGAAGTGAGAAAGCTGTAAAACAGGTGTCAGTAACTCAGGAGCTTTTCAGATCTACTTTAGTAACACTGAGCTCTCTAAAAATCTACCATGTGTGTGTGTATAATTTTAAGGGGGAGCAGGATGATGAACCTTACAAAGAAAAGATTGCATTCCTATGTCACGCAGTTCACGAATATATTTAAGTAGCCAGCTCGACAGCTTTTATTGGGAATGCAGGAAAAAAGTACCTTTGATCCTGGGACACCCAGACTTTAAATGCCGGTGGGAGAGGTCTAGTCTCAAATTTGCCTAGTTTGAAGTCTTCCTCAACATGTAAAAGTAGTTGTTCTAGAAGCCATCACTGTAAGAGTGACTTGTAGGCCTTCCTACAAGGGGACCACCTACAGATGTGGCCCTATGCTCTAGAAAGAACACAAAGAACATGATGTGATGATGAAACACAAGCCTTGGGGGTCCCCTCTTTGCTTCTTCCTGTGTTCACCTATTCCATCATATCTGATAAGACCATTTCAATCTTCTTTTGTCCTCAAGTGCTATTTTTCAATTCTCACTTCTCTAATTATCCAACTCACCACAGATACTTTATTTATTACACACTTGCGCACACTATCCATTGCAACACAGTTCTTTCCGTTCTCTGTTCTATTTCACCTTATCAAACGAACTGAAATTTCTACAAAACAGAAACAGTAGCAACCCAGCCTGATACAACCATGTGACAGCTTTATAATGATGATTTTCAGCACAACAGATTCTGTAAAACCTCTTATTAACGGACTAATAGTGGGTGGAACGACAATGCTGACCGTCCAATACTTCCAAATTATATACCCACACAGCCTAAAAAGCCCTGTATCGTTCCCGATGATCTCTGATGAGACAAAGAAAGAATCGCTCGACTGTTTTCTCGGGCATGTCGTACAAGGTGACTAATATGAAGCTGTGGATGAGGCTGGCAACCTCATCATTAAAAACAAATTGATACAAAAACCACAGCTACAACGGCACATAAATGCTCAGTGAAGGTGCCCTGTAAGGGAACCAGCTGCAATGGTTGTATCTTACTCCATTAAGAGCGAAAATAATGACAATGATGAAGATTGTCTACAAAGTTGCCAGAACAGTAATACAGTACGAGGTGAGCAATACACTATTACCCCCACATCAGCGTTAGCAAAGACTGCACGTACGTCCGTGTATCAATCAATCAATACCCTTTAGCTCCCAAAGGAGCATAGGCCTTCAACAAACACATGCCAAGTCCTCCTGTCCTGTGTCATCCGCTCAAGTTCTTTCCATGTTTTCCTCATCATTTTCACCTCTGTTTCCAGTTCTCTTCTCCATGTGTTTTTTTGGTCTACCTCTGCCTCTCTTTCCCTGTGGATTCCAGAACAAGGACTGCCTTGTAATGATATCAACAGGTTTCCTCAATGTGTGTCCTATCTATCGCCAGCGTCTTCTTCTCAACTCTTGTTCCACTGGCACTTACGCCCGTGTATGTCACCACTAATTAACTGTCTAATTTTATATATTCCTATTGTGGACCAAAATTTTGACACAAACAGATTTTGTCTGCTATTTTCGAAATCCGTAAATTAGAAGTTTTAAAGTACATATGACAAAGGTAAAAGAAATATTTCTATTTAAAAAAAAAATGCATGTTAATTCAACAGGCGTGCGATTCAGTTCCCCATAAAACATGAAAAGTCTGCTACTTTGGAGGGAAAAGATGAGACTAATGTTGCCCATAAGGCAATTACGAGATGGTTTTACGAAAGAACACAATTAACATCATCAAAGTCCATTCTTGTGTGTGTCTATGAAACTGATATACACTCCACTTTGCTTTTGATCTCTACAATAAACCCGCACAGACACAAAAGGGATAAAGATGAAATGAAAAGACCTGAATACCAGGATACGAAGATTTGGTGCGAGATCTTTGAAGGCCTTTGCATCTGAGTGGTTAGAGTGTTTGACACTTGAGGCAAAGGGTTCAGGATTGAAACCAAGTCAGCTGAAGCTCCAGTCTCCATTGCTGTAAAAAATGATACCTGACTCAGATCTCAAAGCAGTAAGGAAGGGAACTGGTTGGACCCCACCTTGTGAAGCTGAAACCTAGTATAAGTGAAGTCTCTTCTAGCAGCATCATTAAGTATACAAATACTGCATAGCATTTAACCAAAACTGAATGAAAAAAATAACAATAGGAGGAAACAGTAGAAGCCTGAGAATTTTTTTGAACAGCAAAGGCTGTACTGTCACAGTTTCAGAATGCACTGCTTCATATCATAAGGTAATGAGTCATCTTCTGTATGAATGTACAAGGGAAGCAAACTTTGTTGCCTTCATTTTTTCTTAAAAAATGACATCATTGACGTCTGCTTGCCTTTCTGTGGGGAAGTCTGCTTCTTGGCTGCCTAAAGACGAAAAACAATTCAAAATAGTCAAAAGCAAAAAGAGTAATAGAAGGCACAATTACATACTGTCTCATAACAAGCACAAACTCTTTAATAACAGCACAGATTGTTTGATACAAATGTGATATGATGCAGAAAATCAATCGTTTGTCAGGAAGCCCAGATTCACAGAAACCAAAGATTTGGCTGAAAATTATAGATTTGAGATTTTATTACCAAGTTTCTTCACACAACTCTAATACACTCAATCAACTTCTTCTTCCGTCCTTAGCCACCGACCGTCAAAGCAGTCAGTGGCCATTACGCCTAGTGGCGTCTTAGGGCAACAGCAGATAGGTTTTCTTTGCCATTGTTTCCCATCACGCCTATTGGCGTCTTTAGGGCAATGGCAAATCAATCCATCTGCTGTTGTTTCCGTAATCGAAGTGACTGGCAAACGGGTGATCAGCCCGTTGGTACTCAATCAACACACCCTCCCAATTTGTGTGAGTTCCGTTGTTGCGAATTAGAATATGCGCAAATGATCTTTTATGCCTATTTTTTATTTTAGGAAGCCTGCACAAAGCACTCACATGCTCCTGCAGCAGTAGTTTCTGTAACAGATTGCACAACCTCATATTAGTCACCTCGTATGACATGCCTGAGAATCAAAATATAGTGTGTTTCCTTCTTCTTCGTTCACTCTCAGACGTCAACTTGAATATGTTCAAAGAAAGCAGTGGTCAGTCTGAGGCTGTTGATATCTCTGGAGAGATTTTCTAGGAATGGCACTTGTGATGGCCGTATGCACGTTCTGATCCTATGTTGGGCACCTTTGAAGCAGATGTTCAGCAGTCATTTTATCAGTGCTACAGTCACACTCATCAGAAGTTCTTATCTTTAGCTTGTTGAATAGATGGTATCCCAATCTGTTGTGACCTGTGCAAAGTCTGAAGGTTACTACTTGTTCACTTCTGCTGAGCTGGTAATATGCCTGGTGGCCTGAATGCTCTGCTTCCCCACTTGCTCCAGCATCTGAGCTTGATAAAACTCCTGGCCTCTTCATAAATTATGCTTGTGTCAAGTTGAGGTAGCTTTCCCCCCTTCGTTTGCCAATCTGTCAGTCTCTTCATTTCCGAGGATGTTGCAATGAGATTAGATCTACTGTATCACAACTCTTTTGAATTGATATATTTTGTGAAGCGTTACTCTTAAGCCTTCCTTGTGCATTTTAAAAGTTCTAATCCGTGGCAGAGGTTCCTACCTCCAGCTAGGAAACTACATTGTGTGTCCAACAGAATATTTCTAGTTGTTATATTTCTCTAGGCCCGTGCTGCAGAACTCTTTTCCATAAAGAAACCCACAATATAGTTTTTCACAACTCATTCCAAAAAAAAAAAAAAAAAAAAAAACGACATCTGAAAATGCCGACAGTTCTAAAAATAGTTATGCACAAGTTAAGTCACCCGCCAAAATATGCAGGGAAATAATTATATGTTGTACTCTTTCTGCTGCATGCCGTGATGACAGCACTAAATTCTCCTGTGGTCATTTCATTCCTTTCCACTTTGCTTCTGAAGTATGGTAACAGTGGCATGAAAGCCTAGAAGCTTCATCTATGATGAGCGATGAGGCTTCACTGGCTAAATATATAAATATGATTGAGACGCTGATTCATATTTGCACTGCCTAATATAAATGGGGAAAATTCCAGAAATTTTGTCACCAAAACCAAGTGAGACAGGTATATTTCTAAAAAAAACATTCCACGCATGAAGTATACTAGGACGAAATGCGCATAATTTCAATTTAGTTCCCCACAGAACATGAAAATTCTGCAACTTTGGTGGGAAATGATGCGACTAATGTTACCGATAAGGCAATTAGTATGGTTAATATCGGCCTTCAAAGTATGTATACACTGCTTAGACAGCGCAGACTTCACTGGCTTGGCCAAGTTCGCCGCATGGAAGATGGTCACATCCCAAAAGATATCTTCTACGGACAATTAGCAGATGGCAAGAGAACAGTTGGGCGACCACAGCTGAGGTTCAAAGATGTGTGCAAGAGAGATATGAGGGCACTGGACATGGATCCAGCAACAAGGGAGGATGAAGCTGCCGATCGCACTAAGTGGCGATGCTATTTACGGCGCCACCTCAGATTGGGCAAAGAGAGGCTCACACCACAAGCAGAGGAGGGGAGAAAACGTCGAAAGGAGCACCAGGAGAATAAGCAGCTGAGGGCTGCCACCTCAGGGGCGCATTCCTATAGTCAGTTATGACTGAAGGGGCAATTATTATATATTATGGTTAATATCTATATAAAACATGTATAAAAGCGAGCTCACACCGTAAGCGAAAAAAAACAATGATATCTTTTCCATCATTTCTGTAGTATCTAAACTTTGAAATTAAAAAGCATGATGATGTTCTGTAGAACTGCAGCATTCTGTGGAATAATTGCTTGGAAACATGTTCAAGAATATCCGTCTTGTTCCACTCATATTTGTCTGACTTTTCTACGAGTTCCACAATGGCACTTTGGCACACTATTTTATTCCGCCTATTCTACTCAAGCATTAATTTAATAAAGAAAACATATGAAGATATGACATGCAGAGTTTTTATGAAGGACAGCTTACAGAACCATTTGGGATAAGAACAGGAGTGCGACAGGGATGCCTCTTGTCTCCGTTTCTTTTCTTATTAGCAATAGACTGGGTTATGAGAACATCAACAACACACAACAGAAATGGAATCCAGTGGACTTTGACTAAGCAGCTGGATGATCTGGATTTTGCTGATGACTTGGCTCTTCTGTCCCATAACCGTAATCAGACGCAGGACAAATTGAAAACACTCGATGAGAGGTCACAGCAATTGGGTCTGAAAATACACAGGGAAAAGACAAAGATAATGAGAATAAATGCAGGTAATGAAAACAGGGTTGAACTTGAAGAAGCACCAATACAAGATGTAGAATCGTACACATATCTTGGCAGCAATATAGACAAAGTTGGAAGGACAGACAGTGATATTAAAATAAGAATACAAAAAGCAAGAGGAGCTTTCATTGCATTGGGAAATATATGGAAATCAAGAGAAATCGGATCCAATATGAAAATAAGAATCTTCAACTCAAATGTGAAGTCAGTCATATTGTATGGCTCTGAGACATGGAGAACAACAAAGACAACAACCAAAAAGCTACAGACTTTCATAAATGGGTGCTTGCGTAGAACAGAGGGATTAAAATGGTATGACAAGGTTACCAACGTGGAACTGATGACAAGAACTAGACAAGTGCCAGTGAAACAAGAGATGAGAAAAAGACGATGGTGATGGATAGGACACACACTGAGGAAACCGGTTGATAGCATTACAAGGCAGTCTTTGTTCTGGAACCCCCAGGGCAAGAGAGGCAGAGGTAGACCAAGAAGCACATGGAGAAGAGAGCTGGTAACAGAGGTGAAAATGATGAGAGAATGTGGAAAGAACTTAAGATGATGGCACGTGACAGGAGGACATGGCATGTGTTTGTTGAAGGCCTATGCTCCTTTGGGAGTGGAGGGTTATGAATGAATGAATTCTACTTTGTACTTCAATTCTACTCAAGCACCCATTTATGAAAGTCTTTAACTTCCTGGTTAGTGTTTTTGCTGTTCTCCATGTTTCTGAGCCATACAATAGGACTACACTGACATTTGAGTCGAAGATTCTTATTTTTGAATTTATTTCGTTTTTTTTTAAATTCCCTATACTTTCCACTGCAATTAAAGCTTCTCTTGCCCTTTGTATTCTTACTTAGCATCACTGTCTGTTCCTCCAACTTTGTTTACGTTGCTGCCACGATATATGTGTGAGTCCACATCTCAACATATGCTAAACAATAACAATGAAAATAAATAGGATGTGCAGCCTTTTTGCTCCCTGTAAGCAAGCGAACAACTGGGTCTGATGAAACCAGCTAGTAGGACAGACAGACGAACAACTACTGAAAAATCTTCAAAGTAATCAGATGGATAAATGGTGCACTAGATAATGAAGGCTTAGACAAAATGTGTAACTCAAAGCTGTTGGAGAAAACACAGATGAGATACCGATTACTGGGTGGGGGGAAAAAAGGCAACAAGGTAACAAAAACAAGAAGATGCATCACAGCACATAAAAAAAAAAAAAAACCTTAAAAATGCTGTTTAAGACTTTAGCTCTGATTAACATTCTGTGACTTCTAACACATTTTAAGAGAAGTTAATATGAGGTTTTTGATCTCGTTCATAGACATACAGCTCTAATCATAGACATACCGCTCTAATGTCAATAATTTTCATATACTTTATCTGAAATCCTTGGGGAAACCTTTGTTTTGGAGACTGGATTTGTTTCGGTTTTCAAATGTCGCCCAAATCGTTAGAAAAGTAGCTAAAATTAGTACAAATTGTACCCAAAAAATTGTCACCAGTCGGCCAAAACAGTCAAAAATCGCACAGAAAAGTAGCCTAAAGCAGCCAAAAGAAACTTTCAATTTTCACAATATTGTGGTTTTTGGATAAAAGATTACAGACCTGTAATGTGCTTTTGCAGCCGTAATTTGTGCTGTAAATATGTTTGACACAATGAGGCTGATATTCCCATACACAACCTTACATTAGCTGCCTCTTATGACATGCATGATAGAGCCGTTGTTCTATTCTTCCTTCATTTACTCAAGAAATCTCTGGAAACCATATTCGTTGTCTCCTTTTTCGCTTTCTATGAAGGATGCAGCCACCATCGCAGCTAGTTATCCTGCATCCATTCACAGAAGTGCTCATGAAGTAGTGGCTTCTGCAGCAATTTGGTTTACATATGAGGCTGCACGACCTCATTAGTTGCCTTTCACGACATGCCTGAGGGGTGCAGTAGTCCTATTCTATCTTTGTCTCCTCAGAGACCCCGGGGGAACTTCATGAGGCAGAAGATATACCTGGGTGCTGTGATTAGATAAACCTAATTTTAGATAACTACCTTATTCTGTATACTAGAGGCATATCTGGAGTCATTCTTATACGAGGTGGCTTCAAAAAGTTCCCAGGATAGTCTACTCATGTTTGAATGAGTGATTATGTCATGGAGATTATAGTTTTATAAGTTGGTAGTGACCTTGAGGAAATGACACAGCTGATGTAATCTTCACATGTACTCTCGAACAGAAGTTACAGAAGTTTGTTTGTGTGGTGTGCACGTAGCATTGTCGGAGTTGATAATGTCCTTGATTGAACAACGTACAAATGTCAAATTATGTGTTTTGCTTGAGAAGTCACCCTCAGAGACAGTAACCTTGCTTAATAAAGCATATGGCGATACTGCAATGACGAAATCGCAAGTTTTTGAGTGGCACAAGCGTTTCCGTGAAGGTCGTGTTAGTGTCGATAATGATCCATGTAGCGGACGACCGCCCACCTCGATAAACAATGAAAACATTGAGCGTGTTCGAAATGCTGTTCGTGTTGACAGAAGACTTAGTGTTGAGAAAATAGCCTCAGCAGTTGGAAGTTCCCACAGTATTCTCCACAATGAACTGTACATTTTTCAACACATGGTTCCCAAATTGTTATCTCCTGAACAGAAAGAAACGAGATTGACACTGGCAGAAGACCTAATCACTCTGGCTGATCAAGATAGCAATTTTCTCAACAACATAATCACAGGAGACGAGACGTGGTGTTTTATGTACGATCCTCAGACAAAACGTCAGTCCTCTGAATGGAAATCACCCTCATCTCCCCGTACACAGAAATTTTGTTTGGACAAGAGCAAAGGAAAAGTTATGTTGGAAGTTTTTTTTTTATTCCCAGGGTATTGTCTACCATGAATTCATTCCTGAAGACCGAACGGTTAACAAGGAAATGTATGTTGATATCCTCCGTCGTCTAAGAGATGCAATCAGAAGGAAACACCCAGAAAAATGGAGAACAAACAGTTGAGTTCCGCTGCATGACAATGCGCCAGCACATCAATCCCTACTGGTGAAGCAGTACCTCACAACACACAATGTGACTGCCCTGGAACATCCTCCATATTCTCCTGACCTGGCATCGCCTGATTTTTTCTTGTTCCCTTGCCTAAAATCGGCACTGAAAGGGCAGAGATTCAAGGATGCTGAGGATGTAATCACCAATGCGACAAAGCAGCTGAGAGAGGTGTCAAAGAATGTGTTCCAGGAATGTTTCCAACAGCTGTATGGATGTTGGTAAAAGTGTGTAGTTGCCGAAGGGAACTATTTTGAAGGAAATGTAGTGTAAATAATTGTATTGTTACTTATTTCTATACAATACACAAATTACGGGAACTTTTTGAAGCTATCTCGTATGACCACCAGCTAAGCACAAGGCTACAGTATTCAAATGTGGAAGTGAACCTGTGAGGCTAATTACATCCTCATTGACTCTTCAAATCATTCACACACTTCCAGGGATTCCCCCTGTGGTGAAACTTGTTGATAACCCAGCACTGCACACTAAGTTTGGAGAAGTTACTTGTGTCCCCAGACATAACTCTGGCTTTTTACCTGTTGGCTGCATCCAGGAACACATTTTGGGCAACTTCGGCTATTTTGGGTGACTTTTTGAATGTGATTTGTGCAACATTAAAAAAAAAAAAAAAAAAAAAAAAAAAAAAAAAAAAAAAAAAAAAAAAAAAAACAAGTTTCCGACACAGATATCCCTGACCATTTTGAATAAAAAGATACAGACCTAAACATACAGCATACACAATCAAGAAAAACATCATGTAAAGTTAAAAAAAAAGCGTCCTGATATAACCAACAGTTCCATGCCCATGATAATAGTTGAAAGTAGCGTGCAATGAAAAAAGTTGCAAACACCAAACCAAAATATAAATCAAAATTTAAAAAAATCAAGGAAGCAAGTAGAAAGCCACAATACCGTTTTGCTTTTAGACTCCACCTTGTGAGTAGCTAATGTCTTGTTATTTTGTTTGGCAGGAGCTGAGTTCAGTTGACTCTTTTCTTCCTCCACTACCACTACTTCCTCAGGTTCTGAGGCATCTGACTCACTCTCCCAAACAACTTCCTTCTTTGTAACTGAAATTAAAATGAGAGTAAGAATATAAGGTATAGGAAGTATGACATTCAAAGCCATCTAACTGCAACATCCCTGGCAATGAAGAGGCTGACAGACTGGCAAAGGAAGATGGAAAGCTACCTCAGCCTGATACAAGTGTAACTTTTGAAGAGGCAAAGTGTTTTATCAGAAGCAGATACAGGAACAAATAGGAAGCACAGCATCCAAACCACAACAGAAACAAAAGATGCATATCCTCAGCTCAGCAGAAGAGAACAAGAATCCTCAGACTCTGCACAGACCACAACAGACTGGGATACCACCTATTCAACAAGCTAAAAATAGGAACCACTGATGAGTTTAACTGTGGCACCTATAACAAGCCTGCTGAACATCTGCTTCAAAGATGCCCAACATATGAGGAAAAGAGAAAGCACATATGGCCATCACCAGTTACCATTCCTGGGAAAGCTTTATGGAGATAGAAACATATCTGTTAACCTGTATGGGATTCCCGTATGTTGTATGGGAAAGGAAAACTTTTAGCTGTGTAAGGCTCTACAAGGTTGGTCTACAGATTTTCTCTGGAAAAAAAAAAAAAAATCCGCTAATCCATGTTTTTTTTCCTCTTAACCATTTTTTAAATCACAGGATCTATTTTTAAAATGAGCTTTCTCCCAGCAACCAATCAAATCCTCTTATACCCAACGATTTTGCTAGTAAGTTTTAATTCTCTCTCAATCACTTGCGGTGCTCAGCGAGACAAGAAACATTTTTATAGCTATTTTTTGTATAGCAATCTGTCATCAAACACGCTTGCAACTACCCCTAGACTCCATTTTTTAAAACAAAAGCTAAGTATTTGAAATTGTGTTAATAATTTGGTTAAATACTGTTTGCTTTGCTTTGTTGTGTTTTTATTGTTCTCATTGTCTTTTCAGTTATATTTTCCCCTTTTATATATTTCTGATAAATTAATGTCATAATATTCTGTATACATTACGAAAAAAAAAGTTTGTTTGCATAAGCTTTTCTATTTCTACAGTAAATCCATGGACTTTATACATGCGGTCACGATTCGCTGATTTATTTTTCAATAAAATGTAGATTTACTATAACTGTCAATATTTTTTTCGTATTTAGCTGTAAAGAAAACACAGAGCTGTGGGAAATTTCAATTTTTGGTGTTTGTCAACCTGCGTGACCCCAGAGAAATTTCCCTTTTGATGTTGGCTAGCCTTTGAAGTCCCGCTCCCCCGACCCGCCTATCAACTTTCCGCGCATTCTCCTCGCGCGACCATAGTAGGTAACACTGTGAGTTCATTTTGAAAAATACTTTCCTGAAAACTGTGACAGGTTTCAGTGGGTTCAAAATCCCTTCAGTAGTGATACTCCTTCAGACTTCAGTACTGCAGAAGAGGAAGAACTGATAGAACTTTCATCAGACTCTTCACTACAAGCAAAGTTTCCATCCATGGCATTGCCAAAATTTTGGTATTCAGTAAAACAGGAGTTCCCAAGCTTGAGCAAGAGAGCACTGAAGATATTAATTCCTTTTGCAACCTCCTATCTCTGCGAGGCTGGGTTTTCAAGTGGCTGTCATAAAAACCAAGTTCAGATCAAGACTTGATGTGGAGAAGGAAATGAGGGTAGCTGTATCTGAATTGGTGCCAAGATTTGACAAGCTGTGTAACAACAAGCAAGCTCAAGTTTCACACTGAGGTGACTGGTACTTTATTCATCATATTTTTTTTTTTAGTTTTACTGTACAGGTTTTTTTATGGAGATTGAATCATGAGTGCAGTATATCATTGAATGATTTTCAGACAAAAATTTTAAAAAAATGTTAGAAAGAAACTACTTTATCTGTGGTTTTCTTTTTTATAGTAAGGGTTTTCAAAGTGCACTTTGTGTATATTTTTTCTTGTACGTGTAATTTTTTCACAGAATGTCCAATTGCATTTAAAAAAAAATTACTTTGTTTAAAAGCCTTTCCAAAGTTCTCCTGCTAAAAAAAAGTTAGGCTAAATGTCGAAACATCGCTAGAGTTTTTACCAGTTATCCCACAGGGGAGCCGCAGAAAGAATGTAGTTGGTCACGGGAGCCATGGACCCAAAAAGGTTGAAAACCGCTGCCTTAATTTAAAACTAGCATAATAATGACCTTTTTTCATTGTAATAATGGTAGGGCAAGCATTCACAGAGCACATCAGTTTACAACGACTAGGATATTTTTGTTTTTAAACATTGCAGTGTTTTTGTCTTAATTTTTATGAAATTAATATTATTTATATATATGTATGTATACCATCATCACCGTCATAGTTTTAATCTGACTTCTGTTATAAAGTTATTAATTTTCTGGTGCATTTTACAAAACTAACACAAACATCACCATGTTATGAATGCTGTGATAACTTTAAGGGATATAATACATATTTTAAATGATGATCTCTCACAGCATTTCCAATACACATAAAGAACAGCACGTGGCTTTATTAGTATGTTTTATATTGTACTGCTTTGGCAGACGGCGGCTAAGGATCAAAGAAGAAGATATTGTACTACTTCAAATGTTAATTAATTCGTAAATGTCATTAGTTCTTTTAAAACTGTATCACAAATAATTTATTAATATATTTTTTGCATAAGGTTTTTTGGGTGTTTGTAAGGTTTTTACTGGTCTGGCGTACAGGTTTTCATCTCAGGAGTTGACAGGTACGTAGAAATAGCCTCAAGCTGACCATTGCTTTCTTTGAACATATTCAAGCAGACGTCTGAGAGTGTATGAAGAAGAAGAAACCATTCTGATACTACAAAATGAAATATTAGGAACTGTTACCCAGACGACCTATGCTAAGCAAGAAAGAAGGCTCAATACCTTCCATTTGCGGTGTCTACGCCGCATCCTCGGCATCTCGTGGAAAGATAAAGTGACAAATGTCGAGGTGTTGTCACGTGCTGGCCTTCAAAGTATGTATACGCTGCTTAGACAGCGCAGACTTCGCTGGCTTGGCCATGTTCGCCGCATGGAAGATGGTCGCATCCCAAAAGATATCTTCTATGGACAATTAGCAGATGGCAAGACAACAGTTGGGTGAGCACAGCTGAGGTTCAAAGATGTGTGCAAGAGAGATATGAGGGCACTGGACATGGATCCAGCAACATGGGAGGATGAAGCTGCCGATCGCACTAAGTGGCGATGCTATTTACGGCACCACCTCAGATTGGGCGAAGAGAGGCTCACACAAGAAGCAGAGGTGAGGAGAAAACGTCGAAAGGAGCACCAGGAAAATAAGCAGCTAAGGGCTGCCACCTCAGGGGCACATTCCCATAGTCAGTTATGACTGAAGGGGCTATTATTATTACCCAGAAATAAATAAGAATACAAATTGCAAGAGGAACTTTCAGTGCACTGGGAAATATTTTTAAATCGTAAGAAATAAAGTCCAAATCAAAATTAAGAATCTTAACCTCAAATGTCAAGTCAGTCCTATTGTGTGGCTCTGAAAATTGGGAAATTATAAAAACAACGACCAAGAAGCAACAGACTTTCATAAATGGGTGCTTGTATAGAATAGAAGGATTGAAGTGATATGACAAGGTCACCAATGTGGAACTGATGATAAGAACCTTTGCTTCAAGAGATGAGAAGATGACGCTGGCGATGGATAGGGCATTGTAAAGTTCTCTCACACTGTAAAGTGTCAGTCTGTAAAGAAGTGTGGTGTGTTCTCTTTCTTCTGTATATGTCCATTGTAGTGTACAGAGTTGTTGAGATCAGGCATGCTCCAGTCTACCCAGCTGTAAATGGGTAACTCACCCTAGTCCTAAGTTAGGGAAGGCAAAGGCAGCTGTAAATAGTAGTTTCCCTCTAAGGCTCCAGGGGAAGCAGGCCTGAAACTTGGTCAATTCAACCGACGCAGGATGGTGTATATATGGAGTAGAAGTGTAGAGTGTGATTAACGCGAATGGTGTACTGTTCGTGTTCTGACCAATCTAATCACTCATTCACTTGTGTCTACAAGGCACCAATGCAGACTGCTGGAATCTTTGTTTACACAGTTTATTTAGACGCACACACTGGGACATAACGAGTAAATCATGGGTACAGGTTGACACATCAATTTGCAGGCATACATAGTAGATCCCAAGTCATGACACATTCATAAATAATGGGTAGTACATCAATAGCTTCCAATGTCATGATACATAATGGCCGCATCCCCTATCTGACTAAGCGCGTCAGTGAAGGCGGATCGGTAAGTAACTAAAGTTGCTTTATGTTCATAGTTTATATCATATTATGAAACCACGATAAGGGGTTTCTATCAAAATTGAGATCTCCTTGCCACTGTCCGAATAGTAAGATACATGCCCCGTTCTTTGGACAGTGATTCAAAAATATGATGACAGGAATGTAACATGGCCGCCTTCCTGAGTTGTCGCTCACTCACTCACAGGAGGGTATATCTAAGCCAAAGTTAATTTGAAATGTATAAGAATAATTTCTTAAAGTTCCTCCAAACAGTTCTACAGTAATCCAGTTACTTCACGTAGACATAACTGCTATATGGAAGCCCGTCATCTTCGTCGATACAAACGTGACCCTAGCGTTGCGAAGCACAAAATTCCAGCTAGGTCTAACCGACATGAGATCATCAAAAATAGGGTCTGGAATTACCTGGAGTCCGAATCATACATGGTACCGTACATTAGGAGAGTCTCTAACACAAGCTCTAGTAGAGACACAATCTCCTACAGAAGAAAAACCACTTCGTAAATCATTTTTACTGAAGAATATACCAGCCCTGGAAAATGCGTAACCGCCATTGTAAACGGTACCTCGGAACTCATCACGACTTGTCAAGACAACTCCTACTTCCGCTAGAGCGGCATAACAAGAATATAGTACTGCCTACCCATCCAAAATATACAATATAGGACTGATTCTACTTGTACTCATAATATGTAATACATATGAATTCAGGCCATAAACATAATAAGCAAATTAATATATTTTCTGGCCCTAACAAATAAGTACGGACATGGGTGTCATATCCATGCGCCGAATCAATATCAAGAACGATTACTCCTATAATCAAAAGTGTAAAACAATCATGGATTATCTAGCTTTCCCATAGACAGCATTTTCATACACAAATGAATGAATGACTATATTTTTTCCATATTAAATAGCCATATCGATTTTTGTAATATGTGCGTCAAAATATGCACGCAACAGATTACCACACCCCTCGGGAAAAAAAAATGATACATTTTTTTTTTGAAATACATCTAGGAGCAACATACAATAGGCTCACAACGCACCAATAACAATGCGCAGATGATAAGCATAAGTTTTATGACCCTAGAGAAAATACTTCTCTAAGTATAAATATTTCCAGAGAGGTGTCACCAACGCATACTACAATATTAGCAATGACACAATTTCTACATTAGTTTTTACATAAATTTCATCTAAGATATCTTAACATCATGATCATCAAAGACAAAAAAAAAAAAAACATTGAAAGATCAGCGGTGAATAAATATCAATGAACCGCTAAGTAGTGTTACAATCAATATATGATATTACCTATGTGTACACATTTCAACATAGGAACAACTGTATCAAAATTAGGTATATAATTTAACAGTTATGAATCATGTGGGCATCTAGACAAAATATCTGCCATCACATTTTCTGACCCACGGATAGCTCGCACCGAAAAATGAAATGGCTGCAGAGCAATTGCGTAACGCGTTGATCTCGCGCTCTTCAGATTTTTACTCTGAATAGCCGTAAGAGCTTTCTGGTCAGTTTCCACGATGAAATGCGCGCCAAGAAGAAATCTTTGCAGTTTAAGGATTGACCAAACCATAGCCAATAATTCACGGTCTAGGACCGAGTAATTCTTCTCTGCGGCATTTAATTTACGAGAAATATACATCACAGGATGCAGAGTTCCAGAGTACTCTTGCATTAGTGCTGCTCCAATCCCGGTGGATGAAGCGTCACTACGAAGAATAAATGTCTTATCCTTAGAAGGCAATACTAGGATAGGTGAAGTAGAAAACATAGTTTTAACCTTATCCAAAGAGGATTGACATTCTTGAGTCCAATGGACTACATTAGGAGACCCTTTCTTTAGCAAGGAAGAAAGAGGTGACATAATGGAGGACAGATTCGGAATGAATCGTCCATAAAATTGTATTAGACCTAAGAGACTTCGCACTTGCTTTTTAGTCTTAGGAATAGAAATGTTAAGTATCTTACTTGTATTATGGTCTTCTGTTTTTAGGAACCCATGACCAACACGGTGTCCTAAGAAAGATATTTCGCTAAAACCAATACATGCTTTCGATGGTTTCGCTGTCAGGTTATGCTCGCGTAAGATAGACAATAGTTCATTTATCCCATTATAGTGATCGTTCCAAGTATCACTGAAAAGACAGATGTCATCAAGATACGCAATGACATCTGAGCGATGAGATAGGATTCGACGCATCATGCGTACGAATGTTGCAGGGGCGTTCATAAGACCGAAAGGCATGAAATTCCATTGAAATAGACCCCTAGGCGTCGAAAAAGCAGTAAACGGTTTGGCGTGTTCGGATAATGGAACTTGCCAATATCCCTTAGACAAATCGAGTTTAGTAAAGAAATGAGAATTCGATAGTCTCGTAAGTAGCTCTTCTAGTAAAGGCATAGGTTCAGCATCAAATTTCGTCACTTGGTTCAATTTTCGATAATCCACGCAAAGACGTATGTTATTGTCTTTTTTCCGTACAATAACCATCGGCGAAGAATATGCTGATGTGGATGGTTCAATAATTTTTAACTCTATCATCTCATCCAACTCTTTCTCTACCTGTGCTTGAAAATGTATCGGGATAGGATACGGTCTGACTCTTATAGGACTATGGTCAGTAAGAATAATGTCATGTTGAATGACATCAGTTTGACCAGGAATGTCAGTAAGGACATCCTGAAATTGTTCTAACATAGTAGAAACTTGTTTCTGCTCTCCTGGAGATAATTCGGGAGAAATTGCAACATCTTTCCATGATTCATTAGAGTGAAGAGGAATCATTGGAAAAGGTAGATTTACATCCGAGAAACTCGTTTCCTCATCCTGTATTACTGACAGAGATGAGTACTGTCCATGTTGGACTGGAAAATCGTCCGTTGTCTGGAAAACAGGTTGTAAATAATCCGGACGTTCATGGAATTCCGTGAGCATGTTGATGTGGAAGGTTTTACGCTTCCCGTCAATATCGACGATATAGTCAACATCGGAAACTTTTGATATTATATCGTACGGACCTTTCCAAGAAATAAGAAGTCTATTTTCCCTACAAGGTAGCAAGACAAATGCTTTGTCACCTGGACAAAGTTGTCGCAAGCATCTCTTTTTATTGGCAAATTCCCTTGCCTTCTGTTTCGCAAATTCAGAAGAAGCAGTTGCCAATTTGCATGCTTCAATAATCTTGTGTCTAAGTGCGATGACATATTCATAAGAGGATTTTGTGTCATCGACAATATTATCAGCAGTTATAAGATCATGAAGTAAGGACATAGGACCTCGCGGTTTCGCGCCAAAGACAAGTTCAAAGGGAGAAAATCCTGTATGTTCGTTGGCGACCTCTCTATATGCAAAGAGAGCCGCGGGTAAAACCCTATCCCAATCCTGAGGATGATCTTCTGTTATCTTACCTAGTAGGTTTTTCAGAGTTCTATTCAGACGTTCCACCATCCCATTGGACATAGGATGATAAATACTACTCAGCGATCTCTCTATCTTAAGAGTCGACATTACTTGAGACATGGTATCCGATATGAGTTGGGTACCATGGTCGGATAATATTTCTGCTGGAAATCCCAGACGAGAAAATATTAACCAAAGAGCATCTGCGACATCAGCAGTAGTTATGCTCTTTAGAGGAACAGCCTCCGGCCAACGTGTGCACATATCAACACACGTCAAAATAAATTGGTGTCCTCTAGCAGACTTTATCTTAAATGGACCAATGATGTCTATCGCCATTTTTTGAAATGGTCGAATGGGAATGTCTGCAGCCTGAATAGGTGCATCATGGCGTGGACCTCTGGATTTAATCTCTTGACATACTTTACAAGATCGACAATAGATTCGTATGTCCTTATTCACAGCAGGCCAAAAGAAAGATTGAAGAACTCTAGCTTTAGTACGGGAAAAACCCATATGTCCAGCACACTGCGAATCATGAGCGTGCTGTAAGATTTTAACTCTCATATTTTTAGGCACAAGGATTTGAGCATGAATGGACTTAGCGGTGTCTTGTACCATACGTACAAGTACGCCATTCTTCATCGTAATCCAAGATTTACGATTTGTATCCTTATTCGGATCACCTTTTGTTGCCAGAGTAAAGAATTTCTTTAGGGTAGGATCATCTTCCTGCTGTTTTATAAAGGAATCATGGGAAATCTCCAAGGGATCATCTTGGATCTGCGCATCATTATCTTCAGAATGTGAAGATTGTGGCATATTAAGAGCTTGAGCCCTAGTGATTACTGCATTAGCAGATTGCATATTAACATTTTCCCAATTAGAAATTTGCTGTGGAGTGCATTCTTTCACTCCATGAATGCGACCGATGATAAGATCAGCGATCGGATTCGGCAAGAGACATGCTTGCACCTCTCCTGTAAAGAAAGGCGTAGCAATATTGATAATGGCAGTGGAGTACTTCTCCAATGTGCCACCAAATGTTACACATTTGACTACATTGCCTGTAGCTCGAGAAAGATTTACGAGTGATTGCCTCACTCCGATGGTAGTGCACCCCGAATCGAAAAGAATTGATACCGGAGTACCATCTATTAGGCCTCTATTGAAGACGAGAGCACCCCTTCCATTATGCGCGATTGACGCAGGGAGAGCGGGAAGCGGGTGACCGCAGCTTAAAGTAGAAACTGTGGTTGGATCGAATAATGTTTTGCATTGCGAACACTCAGATGCTCTAGCAAAATCGAAAGCGGAATTTGCTACACTATTGGAGTCTTTTTTTTATCATTATTCTGATTACCGGCGTCGTGGAACTCCTGTTGTGCAGAGTTAGCCTAGTAATAAGATTTACCATGTCTTTTGTGTTGTGATCTACCTCGGTTATAATTGTCTCTATAATTATTATTTCCTCTTTTATAACCCCTATTTGGGTTTGAATCATAATATTCATGATCATAATCATCACGCTCATTATACTGAGTATCCCTGTAATATTGGTTCTTTTCTCTCCATGAAGCACTTGGGTAATTCCTATAGCTACTCCCCTTTCGAGAATGTCTAAAATTATGGGTACCCCTCGCGTGTCGAGGACTATCAGCCCGATTCCAGTTCTTCGAAGAAGAACCCTGATTTGAGTGGTTATCTTGGTTTTGATACTTATTCCAATTAACCTTTTTATCAAATTTATTTTTAGCTCCTTGGAATTTGTGTGAGTAATTCTGATTATATTCTGTTGCCGAAGCAACTGGCATACTCTCTTTAATGTTCGAGTTACTAAGAATCATGTCAGGGTGTGCCGTGGCATACTGGTCACAATATTCTTCCATTTGCTTTGATGTACTAGGTTTACGCTCATGTAAGAACTCTAGGAATGGTTTATTTACCGAAGACATGACCTTGTCTCTTAGCAATAAATCCGTAAGACCATCAAATGTTTTCTCTATTTTGGATAATTCAATCCATCGTAAGAGTGTAGTCGTGCTTTTGAAATGAAATCTGAGAATTCTAAACCTACCTCAGGTCTCATTGTTTTAAACAAAAGACGATAACCTTCTTCTGACAGCTGATATCTCTTTATCAAAGCTGCCCTAATAGCATCGTAATTATCCTTGTCGGCCTCTTCAACCAAAGATAACTTAGTCAGAGACTCCCCTTTTAAATTTTCAGACAACTGATGCACATACTGTGATTTGTCAACATTATGAGCTCGACAAGCACGTTCAAATCTATCAAGCCAGAATGTTATATCATCACTGGCAGAGTTGAACGCTGGCACCTTGACCTTATAATTAAAAGGTTTACCATTACCCCCAGATGCCTGATTAATATTACTCATACTTGTCAATTTCAATTTCTCTAATTCAAACTCATGTTCTCTTATTGCTTTTCTCTCTTCAGCTTCTCTATCTAATCTTTTCTGTTCAGCTGCAGCAGCAGCTTCTATTTTTTTCTGTTCAGCTGCAACTTCTAATTTTTTCTGTTCAGCTGCAACTTCTAATTTTTTCTGTTCTGCTGCAACTTCTAATTTTTTCTGTTCTGCATCAAATCTCCTTTCCTCCACTTGCATCTGCAATTTCTTTAGATCAGCAGCAGCATCAGCTTCTTTTTCTAATCTTTTTTCTTCAGCCAGAGCTTTTCTCTCTTCAGCAGCAGCTTTTCTCTCTGCAGCAGCAGCTTTTCTCTCTTCAGCAGCAGCAGCAGCTTCTAATTTTTTTTCTTCTATTTGAAGTTTTCTCTCCTCAGCCGCAGCTTTTCTTTCCTCAGCTTGCATCTGCAATCTGAAATTCTCAGCATCTATCTTCTTTTGTTCAACTTCTGCTTTCCATTTATTCTCATCTTTTTGTTTTTTCTCTTCTGATTTTAATACAATAGCAAATTGAGCAGTTGTCCATTCTTCTAACTCTTTTCCAGTCTTATCAAGAGATTTTCCTTGTGCAATAAAGTAATCTAATGTAGACATCTTGTCTTCTTAAATCAGAAACCTGAAAAAGTAAATAAATTACCTTATTTCACTTTAATGGGAGACACGTCTATATCATAGACTTAGTCTTAGTGAAAAACCTGTATGGTTATTGTGTATATAATATAACCAATGATAACTTGAGTACCTGTGGAAAACAATAACTGTATGTCTCAAATACTGTGGGAGACAAGCCTTACAAAGGTCTTGTATACCTTAATGTAATCAATGATCACTTGAGTACCTGTGGAAAATAATATTTCCTATACCAATCACTTTGGGAGACAAGCCTTACAAAGGTCTTGTATAACTTAATGTAATCAATGATCACTTGAGTACCTGTGGAAAATAATATTTCCTATACCAATCACTTTGGGAGACAAGCCTTACAAAGGTCTTGTATACTTTGTTTTATAACAATAATAATCATAAAGTACTGATCTGTACTATAATATAAGTGTATTCAACTATACCTCCTATGTCATATGTCAACTAAAGACATTACAAAGGACAAACAAGAAAAGACAATCTGAAAACATTTGCAGAGATCAAATTAAATTAAATAGGAGAAATGAAAAAAATGATCACAGAATCTGTGATGATAAGATAACAAGACAAATAACGCCACAGTGTATAAACATAAGGGTGTAAAGAACTGAAATGAAAGGAAAGATGAGACCTACAATTATACAAACAAATCAAACAAAAATAAAAAACAGAAAAATGTTACAAATACAAATATGAAACAGTCGTCACAACTAACCAAATATTTGCAAACTATGTTGCATGCAAATTTCAATTAAGAAATTGCTCCCTATAGAACGCCAGAACAAGACCAATATCACTTGGTATTTCCTGTTCTAGTCACCTCCCATCCAGGCCCGCAAACACATAACAATCACACATATAAACAAATAATATATAAACATAAATACATATAAATCATAAATGTGTACATTATATACTGAAATGTGTTGCAGTTGTAATGTATTGTACTGTATGCTCAGTTTTAACAAATTAGACTACCACTTTATTGAGTAATAGATTTGGTTGCTAACTATTACACTGTTCAATTTTTTTGAGCACATAAGAAGATCCAACGATGAAATTTGCACTTTATGTTCCACATTGCTCTTCTATTTCAGCAGGCTAAACTTCTTCTTCTTCTTCTTCTTGCGATCGCATCTTTGATGATTACACCGTCAGACGAGTTCTCATGATGAATTCGACTGTTGTTTGAAGTTCCTCTTTAACTCCATATAGCTTTGAGTTTAGTGTTGAGTCATTCGGCCAGTATATCTTTCTTAACTGGTCATACAGAGGACAGTCCTGTAGAACATGCTCAGCAGTTTGTTTGTTTAATCCACATGTGCACAGTGGTGAAGCAGACAATCGTAGCTTGTGCATGTGTTTATTCAGTTTGTTATGCCCTGTCCTGAGTCGAAAAAATAGTTATCTGTCCCTGCCGGTCGAGAGTGTGATAGTCGTCTTTGGGTTGGTTCTGTTCTCTTCTGATAGTCTGGATAGCTCTCTTTTTCTCAAAGTATGTGACTTCATTATCTTCTTGTTCACATTCTCCTCCCTTTTTCAGCAGGCTAAACAATCACTAGTTTAGAACACTGACTGTACTGTGCCAAATGTCAACAAGTGCTGACCCAGATATTGCTACACTTGTCAGAACAGGTCAAGCTGACATTGATTGTATAGCTGTCCTACTGGTGTTGATGTGGTCAAACAAATGTTCTTGCAACTGTAAAATGTGATTCTCAACACAACAAAACTGCGTAGGCTGGACCCAGGAATCTGGCTCACCACTGTAAAGTTCTCTCACACTGTAAAGTGTCAGTCTGTAAAGAAGTGTGGTGTGTTCTCTTTCTTCTGTATATGTCCATTGTAGTGTACAGAGTTGTTGAGATCAGGCATGCTCCAGTCTACCCAGCTGTAAATGGGTAACTCACCCTAGTCCTAAGTTAGGGAAGGCAAAGGCAGCTGTAAATAGTAGTTTCCCTCTAAGGCTCCAGGGGAAGCAGGCCTGAAACTTGGTCAATTCAACCGACGCAGGATGGTGTATATATGGAGTAGAAGTGTAGAGTGTGATTAACGCGAATGGTGTACTGTTCGTGTTCTGACCAATCTAATCACTCATTCACTTGTGTCTACAAGGCACCAATGCAGACTGCTGGAATCTTTGTTTACACAGTTTATTTAGACGCACACACTGGGACATAACGAGTAAATCATGGGTACAGGTTGACACATCAATTTGCAGGCATACATAGTAGATCCCAAGTCATGACACATTCATAAATAATGGGTAGTACATCAATAGCTTCCAATGTCATGATACATAATGGCCGCATCCCCTATCTGACTAAGCGCGTCAGTGAAGGCGGATCGGTAAGTAACTAAAGTTGCTTTATGTTCATAGTTTATATCATATTATGAAACCATGATAAGGGGTTTCTATCAAAATTGAGATCTCCTTGCCACTGTCTGAATAGTAAGATACATGCCCCGTTCTTTGGACAGTGATTCAAAAATATGATGACAGGAATGTAACATGGCCGCCTTCCTGAGTTGTCGCTTACTCACTCACAGGAGGGTATATCTAAGCCAAAGTTAATTTGAAATGTATAAGAATAATTTCTTAAAGTTCCTCCAAACAGTTCTACAGTAATCCAGTTATTTCACGTAGACATAACTGCTATATGGAAGCCCGTCATCTTCGTCGATACAAACGTGACCCTAGCGTTGCGAAGCACAAAATTCCAGCTAGGTCTAACCGACATGAGATCATCAAAAATAGGGTCTGGAATTACCTGGAGTCCGAATCATACATGGTACCGTACATTAGGAGAGTCTCTAACACAAGCTCTAGTAGAGACACAATCTCCTACAGAAGAAAAACCACTTCGTAAATCATTTTACTGAAGAATATACCAGCCCTGGAAAATGCGTAACCGCCATTGTAAACGGTACCTCGGAACTCATCACGACTTGTCAAGACAACTCCTACTTCCGCTAGAGCGGCATAACAAGAATATAGTCCTGCCTACCCATCCAAAATATACAATATAGGACTGATTCTACTTGTACTCATAATATGTAATACATATGAATTCAGGCCATAAACATAATAAGCAAATTAATATATTTTCTGGCCCTAACAAATAAGTACGGACATGGGTGTCATATCCATGCGCCGAATCAATATCAAGAACGATTACTCCTATAATCAAAAGTGTAAAACAATCATGGATTATCTAGCTTTCCCATAGACAGCATTTTCATACACAAATGAATGAATGACTATATTTTTTCCATATTAAATAGCCATATCGATTTTTGTAATATGTGCGTCAAAATATGCACGCAACAGGCATACAGTAGAGAAACCTGTTGACAGTTTAACAGGAATCCCCAGGGTAAGAAAGAATGATAGACAGAACTGTATACATAACTGTGAGGTACGATGAAGGCATGAAGAGACCTTGAGCTGATAGCATGGGACATGCAAACTTGACATAAGTTTGTTCAAGGCTCTTCCTCCTTGACGAGTTAAAGTGTATTGATAACAATGTTACAAAAAAAAAATAAATACTGCTTATAACAGCTGGAATTGTTTAGATTAATGCTCTTATTGTGAAATTCCTTTACAGAATTCTTATCAAGAAGAAAGTATATGAAAATGCTACCTAGAAAGATTTTTTTTTTTTTTTTTTTTTTTTGGTGCAAAGTAAAATCCTGTTTACTTAAAAAAGCAACAATTCTGTTCTATAAATATGCTTGCTTGTTTATCTCACTTTCTTTGGGCATGTTATGAGAAGAAAGCTGGAAAATTTTATGATAACACGAAAATTTGACGGAAAAATAGATGCAGGATGACAAAAAGAGACGACACTGGTCAGTTTGACATTGTGGCATGTAAAGAAGTCTCAACAGAGTTGATAAACAGCACTGGAGACATGAAGTTGTGGACAGACATGATCACCTACGGTACTTGAAGAAGGATATACAATATTATTCTCATAGAAAAAGAAGATTTTATATACAGGGTGTCCATAAAAGATTGTACCCTTTTCAAAACATTTATTCTCGGCTGAAGGACTTGATACGAGGATGCTTTCTATTACAAAAGTAAGATAATCTCTGCACGTTTATAAGCATACCTTACAAAGACTCAAAAAGTGCGCATGCGCGCAGTGGGTATTTCAAGTGAAACTTTTGCAGTTGAGTTGAAACTGGTAATTGTTACATGTCTCTCAACACACTGGTCAAGTAGGTGAAAAAAAAGAAATAGGTACATTCTTTTTGAGTCTTTGTAAGGTATGCTTAAAAACTTGCAGAGATTATCTTACTTTTGTGATAGAAAGCATCCTCGTACCACATCATGGGGCCGAGAATAAATTTTTTGAAAAGGGTACAATCTTTTATGGACACCCTCTCTCTCTCTGTGTGTGTGTGTGCGCGCGCGTGCGTGTGTGTGTGTAAATCAATGATCTTTCACAGGAAAAAAAAGGGCTTGCTGTCTTACCCAGGAAGCCATCCTCATCTTGGAACTGCCTCATAACAGTTTTCATTGCTCGCTTCCTTTTTCTCCCGCCGCCATTCACAGTATTCTCTTGTGTTACTCCATGTTCAAAACCTTTAAGATGTTTTGAATCGTGTTCTTCCTTGTCAATGCTGGCAGAAGTAACTTCATCGTCTTCATTTCCAGTTGAAAGCAGTACAGGACTTTCTCTGTCTTCCTCTGATGTTCCTCGTTTTAGATCTGAGTGAACAAGCAACAATATCTTATGCTTAATTATCTTCACATTTTAAAATTGTACTCATAACTCACCATCATCTTTACCCTTAACCTACCTGCCGAGTACAGCTTTTCAAATCACTACATACTAAACTCTCTTGTTCTGTGCCACTGGCTTATGTTCTCTCCAAGTATTATCCACCATAAACATGATGGTGGATGCTGTCTTGAAAGCCTGTGTGTGGTGATCCCAGCAAGGCAGGGGCCCTCCCAGTTAGGGTGACGAGGCAGTAGTTTCATGTCTGTGCACGTGCGGATGTCTTGGTCTTTTCAGCTGCAATATCCATTTTAACGGATCGATTTGCGTAATCTGCAACACAAGGCTGCATGTGGTGTCCCAGCGATAGGCTCTTCCAGCTCAGGCAGCGAGGTGATGTTCTTCAACAAGATCCTTTCCAAGGTAGAGAGGTCCATCCAAATCGTGGCATTGAATCGCCCGCCAATTAGTAGGTCTGACATGTTTTAACAATGCTGAACCTGCTGTTGGGGAAGCTCTCTGGGTTTGCAAGAAAGCTCTGGAACTCTCCCCAAATACAATGGGCAAAGAGTTAAAACTCAAAATCCCTGGGACTCGAAACAAACAAACAACATATCCTTCATAAATCTGTTTCCAATTCTCTTCTCCCCATGTTTGAGTTCTCCCTATGTTTGAGTTCTCCCCATTTCCTTTGCCTTAGGAATTCCAAATCAAGGACTGCCTTGTAACGTTCTCAGCTGGTTTCCTCATAGTGTGTCCTACCGGTGTTGCTTTTCCGTAGATTCGTCTCCGTGGTGAGGGGCACGTTTCCAGATCAGTTCAGGAAGTAATCGCTCCTGGTCAAGGCAAGAATCTTCAGGTGTCGATCTCAAGCTTCGAACCACAAAACTAGTACAGCAAATACCCAAAGCCAGTGTCTATTCCTATATTCACAACTCTGAATGCACTGTCCCATACTTGCAGGCACATTCATAGTAAAGACGATTTAATGAAAAATTATGAACAATTTATTCACAACTAATAGACAATATAGAAACATAACCCTCCACTCCCAAAGGAGCATAGGCCTTCAACAAACACATGCCAAGTCCTCCTGTCACGTGCCATCATCTCAAGTTCTTTCCATGTTCTCCTCATCATTTTCACCTCTGTTTCCAACTCTCTTCTCCATGTACTTCTTGGTCTACCTCTGCCTCTCTTGCCCTGGGGGTTCCAGAACAAGGACTGCCTTGTAATGCTATCAACAGGTTTCCTCAGTGTGTGTCCTATCCATCGCCATCGTCTTCTTCTCATCTCTTGTTCCACTGGCACTTGTCCAGTTCTTGTCATCAGTTCCACATTGGTAACCTTGTCATACCATTTTAATCCCTCTATTCTACGCAAGCACCCATTTATGAAAGTCTGTAGCTTTTTGGTTGTTGTCTTTGTTGTTCTCCATGTCTCCGAGCCATACAATAGGACTGACTTCACATTTGAGTTGAAGATTCTTATTTTCGTGTTGGATCCTATTTCTCTTGATCTCCATATATTTCCCAATGCAATGAAAGCTCCTCTTGCTTTTTGTATTCTTATTTTGATATCGCTGTCTGTCCCTCCAACTTTATCTATATTACTGCCAAGATATGTGTATGATTCTACATCTTGTATTGGCGTTTCTTCAAGTTCAACCCTGTTTTCATTACCTGCATTTATTCGCATTATTTTTGTCTTTTCCCTGTGTATTTTCAGACCCAATTGCTGTGACCTCTCATCGAGTGTTTTCAATTTGTCCTGCATCTGATTACGGTTATGGGACAGGAGAGCCAAATCATCAGCAAAATCCAGATCATCCAACTGCTTAGTCAGAGTCCACTGGATTCCATTTCTGTTGTGTGTTGTCGATGATCTCATAACCCAATCTATTGCCAGCAAGAAAAGAAATGGAGACAAGAGGCATCCCTGTCGCACTCCTGTTCTTATCCCAAATGGTTCTGTAAGCTGTCCTTCATGAAGAACTCTGCACGTCATGTCTTCATAGGTTTTCTTTATTAAATTAATGATCTTCAGGGGAACTCCATAATGCCTCATCAATTTCCAAAGTGATTCTCTGTCCACACTGTCAAATGCTTTTTCGTAGTCCACAAATCCGATGTATAGTGGTGAATTCCATTCCAGACTTTGTTCAACTATTATTCTCAAAGTGGCTATCTGGTCTGTACATGATCTGTTTTGTCGAAAACCTGCTTGTTCATCTCTCAATTTCTTGTCTATGGACTCCTTTAATCTCTCAAGGATAATCCTGTTCAATACCTTTCCTGGCACTGATAGTAACATTATTCCTCTATAATTTGTGCACTCTTGTAGATTTCCCTTCTTAGGCAACTTAACCAGATATCCTTCCTTCCATTCTGCTGGTATCTCTTCTTTTTCCCAGACTTTACCAAGTAATTTATATAACATCTCTGTAGCCGTGTCGATATCTGCTTTGATGGCCTCTGCTGGAATGCCATCAGGTCCAGACGCTTTTCCATCTCTTAGAAGCTTTATGGCTTTCTTTATTTCTTCCTTCGTTGGTCTTTCACCGTTAATTTGTAGCTCTTCTTCTGCTGGCTGGATGTCCGGCGGGTTTTGTGGAGCTGGTCTATTGAGAAGGTCCCCAAAATATTCTGTCCACCTCTTCATTTGCTCTTGTATATTGCTGAGCAGTTTCCCATTCTTATCTTTTATGAGGCAACTTGTTTGCTTGTATTTCCCTGTTAGCTTCTTTGTGCTGCTATACAGTTCTCTCATATTTCCTTTGGCTGCAGCATCTTCTGCCTCTCTTGCAAACTCCTCAATATACTCCCTCTTGTCTCTTGTGATACTTCTTTTTACTTCTTTGTTTGCTTCTGTGTACACTTCTTGAGCCTTGGCTTTGGAACTTCTGGTTTTGCTTGTGTTTAACTCTGCTTTCTTGTTTTCTATCTTTTATCTTATTGATGGTTTCTGTTGTTATCCATGCTTTTTGTTGTCTTTCCCTTTTCCCCAGTATTTCTTCACATGTCTCCTTCCATACCGTTTTGACCTGCTGCCAATAGTCTTCTGTATTCTCTACATCTTCCAACTGTTGGAGCACTTGGAATTTGTTGGATACTGTGACCGCAAATTTGTCTCTTGTTTCTTGATTTCTTAGCTGGCCTACATTAAACTGTTGTCTATAATTTTGCATTGTTGCATATCTCTTGAGTTTCATTTTTACTTTGGCTATCAGAAGATGGTGATCTGATGCCACATCTGCTCCTCTATATACCTTTACATCCTGCAATGATGATCTAAACTTCTTCTTTATGCATATATGATCGATCTGATTTTCTGTTCTATGGTCTGGTGATATCCATGTTGCCTTGTGTATTCTCTTATGTGGAAACATGCTTCCTCCTATAGCCAGTTGATTTGAAGCACAGAAGTTTGCGAATAGTTCTCCATTTTCATTCATTACTCCTAGCCCATGTTTTCCCATGACTTCTTCAAATCCGGTATTGACTGTACCTATCTTTGCATTCATGTCACCCATCAAAATTGTGATGTCTCTTCTTTTTACTTTATCCATAATTTCCTGTAGTTTAGTATAAAATGCTTCTTTCACAGACTCTTCTTTGTCATTAGTTGGTGCATAACATTGGATGACATTGACATGAATTTTCTTTTTAGCTGTTTTGAAAATAGCTGTTATTATTCTGGGTCCCACAGCTTCCCATTCAATGAGTGCTTTCTGTGCTTCTTTAGATAACATAAGAGCTACCCCTTCACTGTGGTGTGAACTTTCGTCTTCGTGTCCTGAGGACAGCACCAATTCACCTGTGATGAGTTTCTTCCTGTCTACCCCCTTCCACTTTGTTTCACACATTCCCAGAACCTCGATTTTGTATTCCCTCATTTCTGCTGCTACTTGTGCCACTTTCCCTTGTTCGTTCAATGTCCGAACATTCCAGGTGCCAAATCTGGAAGTTCTCCTAGAAGAAAGAAGGTTAGTCAGCAACACAGACTCCTTTCGGCTTTCTCTGTGTTGCATCATACGCCTCCCCGCGAGAGGACCTTCCCCTGTCTTGGATGGCTGTGTTTTATTTTCTTTATTTGACTTGTCCATATTTGTTGAAGTTTTTTGTGGTTTAAATTTTTTTTTTACAGGATGGGGTAACTGGCCCCATGCCCAACCCTCCTTAGTCGCCTTCTACGACATGCTTGGCAGGGGACAGTGTTACTATTCTTTGCTCCCCTTTCGGGCCCCGGTAACACACGGGTGAATATAGAAACAGCTCAAACAATATCTTGACTGACTGGCTAAACTTATATGTCTGAACCATGGAGAATGCTTGCTGTGTAAGGAAATTGACTTTTGTCTAATTCCGGGGGTTTCCAACTTGGGGTACGCGTAACCTCCAGAGGGGGCATGAGAAGCTTGTCACAGGATATGCAAAATATTTAGTAAATCGTTATACTATCCTACTGAAATACTCCAAACGTAGCAGTGCTAGTGAAAATAGTTGTGGATTGGAGGCACTGGCAAGTCATGCTCTTAAACAAATCCAGAGCAAGCAACAAACTGAAGGCCGAACATGATTTGTGGGAATGAAATTATTGGTTGACAAGAATCAAAATCAAGGGCCTCACTAATTTATTTGTGTTCTCACAAACACTTAGCAGCTCTATGATACTAACAAATTTTATGTACAGAAAAAAGATCTTTATGATATGAGTTCATCTATATATTTATTTTGTTATGTGCATATGCCTGGTAAACTCTAAAATTTATTTCCTCTCATACTAAATAGAGGTTATGAAAAGGTTTACTAAACGCTAAAAGGGTATGAGACCAAAAAAGGAGTTGGGAACCCCTGCTCTAATTTCTCATTAACTAAAGCCACCTCATGTCACATGATTAAAGAGTTCCTATGGTTTCTTTCAAGGACAAGCGATTATAAAAATTCTTCTGTACAACTGCTTTAAGAAATTACCCAGTTAATAATCTTGATATGTATAACTTCTACAAAACAAATTTTGAGCAATTTAAACAGAATTAAGAAGGTAACCAGCAAACACAAACATGGATCAGAAAAGTTAAACTAGGAACTTCAAGTAGGATGCCAGCTGGTGTAAATGATCATATTTCTTCACAACTTCCTGTCTCGTGTACAGGTCTGTATCTCTCCCTTATTCATATCCAATGTTCCTACTATAGGTGCTCTCGAAGCTGGTCTGTCAGGTCTCTCATTGCCGCTTATCCCTGCATAACCAGGACAGTAGATACACACCAGTTCCTGAAGATTCAAGGCTTCTACGAATGTTTTCCACTCATGCCGCAGCCATCCATTTATTTATTTTCTTCTGAAGCATGGACTGAGAGTCTGACACAGCAACTGTCTTGGTTAATGAAGTTTTAGACAACCACCACAGGATTGCGGTATGTGACTCTACCTCAATTCTCATGCTGGAGGTTTTTATGTAAAGTTGCTTTTGCCTAGACTATTCCACTCTTCACATGTTATTTACATGGCCAAGTGTTTGAAGCTATTGACTTATTACATGGTGCATTCTGGAGAAGTCCTTTCCTTCAAAATGGCCATCATTTATGTATTTCTCCTATTTACGCTTAGACCGTTACAGTTATTTTCCGTCATAGCTCTATCAATCATTTAAACTGTTTCATTTTTTGCTGTTAAGCTGTGTCAGCTTATCTCAAGTTGTCTATATTACCTCTGCCAACTTTTATTCCTGGCATATCTTCTAAGCCAGTGCTCTGCAACTGTGTGCCGCAGGTGGCTGCCTGGGGTGCCATGATAACAGGCAGAATATACCATATTTTTCTTCTCTTCGTACATTCTCAAACCTATACTTGAATGTTTTCAAAGAAAGCAGTAGTCAGATTGAGGCTATTTGAATCTCCGTAGAGCTTTTCCATGAATGATACTAGTGTTGGCCATATGCGCTTTCTCTGTTCCGCATATGTTGGGCAACTTTGAAGCAGATGTTCAGCAGTCATTTTATCAGTGCCACAGTTACACTGATCGGTAGTTCCTACCTTTACCTTGCTGAATAGGTGATATCTTAATCTGTTGTGGCCAGTGCAGAGTCTGAAGATTACCACTAATTCTCTTCTGTTGAGCTGGTAGAATGCATCATTTTGTGTGTGACCAGGATGCTCTACATCCCATTTGTTTCTGTATCTGATAAAACTCTTTGCCTCCTCAAAAGTTATGCTTGTATCAGGCTGAGGTAGATTTCCACCTTCCTTTGCCAATCTGTCAGCCTCTCCATTGCCGGTGATGTTACAATGAGATGGGATCCATTTGATCACAACACTTTTGAATCGTTGACACAGTTTGTGGAGCACTATTCTGAGATCATCCAGGTCTGTATTATTTTGGCTTTTCAATGTTGCAATTACTGACTGTGCTTCGTTAAAGAAAGCAACTTGTCTCTCTGTGCTTTTCTGTCATTACAACCTTTGCTGCAGTTTTCAAGGCCTCTGCCTCTGCTCTGAGTTACTTGAGAATTGTCCTGTTGCCACTGACAGCTTTTTGTGTGCACCAGTGCTTAAAGTCAGAATGACACCTCTATTTCTGTTGCATTTGTTGCTGATCCGTCTGTGTATGCATGGGTCCAGGTGTTGCGTGGATAATGTTTCTCTGTGTATTTTGTCGCTTTGGATTTTCTCTCTGTTGCACTCTGGCTCTTCTTTCTTTCAATTCCAGGAATGTTTTCTATCATTTCAGGGAAACGTTGTTTTCAAATGGGAAGCTTGTGTGCAGTGTAGATGGGTTTAATAGTTGATGTTGCATTTATGGAAACTGCTCTCATCTGTGGCTTAGTTGATTCTACAAAGTTGCTTCGTTTATATAATGGTACACAAAATTATGTGAAATGATAAAATATTATGAAAGAATCTCACACATACAATGTTACAAATAATAAGTTGATTTATCATCATCCACCAATCCTCACAAAAAAGTTACTGAGGAATGTCTTATGATTGCAGAAAATTTTTGAAAATCTACCATACCCACCTACTTAAATATTTTAGGATGCCATCGAATTGTGAAGAGTACTCTAGTGTGCTGTGAAGTAAACATCAAAGCCAGAGAATGGAAAAGAGTTGTTTTAGAAACAAGGAACTTGGCAATGCAAGAAAACACGAAGAAACGCTATTCTACTATGGGCTCGAATCATCTCAACAAAATACTTAAAAACCACAAAATTTGTTCTATCTTTGATTAACATGATCTGCTTCATTAATATATGTTAGTCAATCACGTAAGGTAAATGTAAAGGATCCCGTTACACGCCTATTTGAGGCATATTGGAAATATGGTGTTAGGCCCATATTTTCTTGACCATCGGCACACTAGGGGTGATGTGGTCAGCATCATGCCGGCAGCCTTAACCTTCCCAGAGTTGCTCTGGTGCCCAATTCACGAAGCTGGGTCGACCCCAGAACCATTTGCGGTCTAAAAAATCCCGCCTCCTCTGGGGATCGAACCATGGACCACCGAGCTAGGAAGCCAGTGCACTAACCATTGCTCGAAGTCAGTCGTGTAACTCAATGATAATGTAACTGAACTGTATTGGCATACGTGATACTGAGGACGAATTTTGAACCACACATTCATTCAATTCTGAATCTCTGGAAGAGTGTAAACATACAATCCTCACTCACCTTCTTCTAGTTCATTATCTTCATCCTCATCTTCATCTTCGCTGTCAAATAAATCAGTTCTGGTTCGTCTTCTGCGCTTCATATGAGGTTCATCATCTATGTACGCAGAGATTTTTAAAAAAAAAGTCCAGATAACAATTGCAGGATAAAGAAGGTAAAGGTAACATACACTACTGAAGGGGAGTGAAGTGTTAGAGACTTCCGTGTACTAGGTCCAGTTTCAAGAGGTAGGGTGGACCATTTCCTTTCCTCACTGCCTTTGCTTTCCCCTAACTCGAAAGCAGATTTCTAAGGCATTTAATGCACTTCTTTTGGTAATTATCGAGCAGTATATCTAGTAAGCCTTGTGCTGTTCTCTGAAGAGACAAAGAATAAGACTACTGCACCCTCAAGCATGTCATACAAGGCTGACTAACTGGTTGTGCATGAGGCTGGCAACTATATCTTGTCAAACAAGCTGCCACACAAACCGCTGCTGCAACAGTACGTGACTGCTTGGTGCAGGCTTCCTGCAAGGAGTCTAGCTGCAGTGGTTTCTCCATGTTCCTTAAGTACAATAGAAAAAGACCGATGCTATCCATTAATAAGAAAAAGGTCCAAGAATATACAAGGAAAAAGACCGATGCTATCCATTAATAAGAAAAAGGTCCAAGAATATACAAGGAAAAAACCAACCCCCCCGCCCACCCCCACCCCACCCCCCACCCACCACCACACCAATACAAGGAAAAAGGACAGCTATCAATAAGAAAAAGGTCCAAGAATATACAAGAAAAAAGACATGCTTTCCATTAATAAGAAAAAGGTCCAAGAATATACAAGGAAAAAGACATGCTATCCATTAATAAGAAAAAGGTCCAAGAATATACAAGGAAAAAGACTGATGCTTTCCATTAATAAGAAAAAGGTCCAAGAATATACAAGGAAAAAGACCGATGCTATCCATTAATAAGAAAAAGGTCCAAGAATATAATAGGAAAAAGACCAATGCTATCCATTAATAAGAAAAAGGTCCAAGAATATTGATAAACTCTCTTTTTGCTCATCAGTTGATAAATATAAGCTCACTAGAACATCACCAGAGTTAAATGCTGTGTTGTTGTGTTGCTTGTGGTTTGAGTATGGAATGTCAACTCGACCTACGCAGTGGTGTGTAGACATAGATTGAGAGTCTAATATGCGAATGATAAGAAGAGTTCGTGGTGTTGACAAATGGTCTTTTTCTCACACTCATGTATGGCTGGAAGTCATCGACACCAACGACTGTGTACCTTTGCTACAGTTTAATTGGACGTACACACTCGACAGCACGAATAGTGACAAATCACAGGTTGGCATAATACATCATGGTACAGTGGATAAATGGTCTTGCAATGATACATGGGCACTCATGTAGAATAATAGCATAATGGACGGTCAGTAGACAAGCACTCAGTATTGCCCATATATATATATATATATATATCATCTGAGTTTACTGACAAAGCACGTCAGATTATAAACAATATTCAAGATGGCTTCTAGACCTAACCTTGTCTAGCGAAGATTCCTTAAAAATAATGTTCAGCACATATTTTTTCATATAATCATATTGAACCGCTAGTAATGGGTTCTCATGTGTAGCAGTGATCTCTGGACTCATCAAGCGATAATACGGGGCATCCCTTTCTCTTCTTGAAAGTCACAAAATATTTGGATACAAGATGGCTTCTCTCGTGAGCTGTCACTCACGTTTGGATACAGATAATGAATCTGTATTAAAGTTAGTCATTCATTAAATGTTCTCATTGCTCCGTAGATTCTATCATGATACAACTGACTTCATCATACAAGATATAGTGCTGCTAGAAATGAATGTCGTTTTCATCTAGTTAAACATATTCTCTCAGACGTACAAATCGTGCCTATCGAAATACGGTGGCTTCGTAAGAGAGTTCATAAGGAGTATCTTTTGTTACCTTGGTATCAGAAATATGATTCTGCCATTCCTTGGCAATAAGAATAAACACTGGGGTAAAGCATACACGATATCACTTTCCCCATAAATATTGAGATCACTTTTTCCGGCGACAAGCCGACACACAAAAATCACAGCCCCCATCAGGGCGAAGCCAAATCACACCTCTCTAGCGACACATCCGCCGAACAGCCCTTTGACCTTTCTAGCGACAAAAAGAACATATAGTTCGACTTAGATATGTAAAGATATTCAGATATAAGACAGACTCGTCCTACCCAGACAAACAATACACATAAATTCAGGCCATAGATACACTGAAGCAAGAACAACCTATTTCTACCCAAACAAAGAATAAATCGCAGTAAAACTGGATTCATCCGCGGAGTTCGATCGAAAGTGACGACACTCCTTTCAAGGGAAGTAACTCAATAATGACTTTTCCTTAAGCACTAAAAAGTATCTATTTTGTTTACAAAATATTTGCGAACATAACAAGCATACAAATGTATTATATTGTAAGATATCAAAGACTGCACGTAACAGTCTTACCACACCTCCCGGGGAAAAAAAAAATGGAACATTTTTTTTTTTTTTTGAAATACATCTAGGAGCAACGTACAATAGGCTCACAACGCATGAATAATGCGCAGATGAAAATATCAGGAATAAATATAACGCCTAATATGAGGCTAAGTCGACTTATGGAGCGACTGGTGAGAATGTATCTCATAAACTGAGAGAAATTATTTCTCTACAAGTAAATTTTTCCAGGAAGGTGTCATCAAAGTATAATACAATTCTGGCAATTACACAATGCCTAAAAAATTTCATACCATAATTTCGTATTAGATATCTTAAATTTATGATTTATGAAGAAAAAATCATCAAAGCACAGCGGTGAATAAACATCAATGAACCGCTAAGTAGTGATACAATCATTATATTATTAAATTACAAATGTGTATCTATCTTGATATAGAAAGGAACTATTATAAACTAGACATATCAAGAAGTCTAAGACCTAATAGTTATGTGGAATCATGTGGGCATCTTGACAGAATGTCTGCCATCACATTATCTGATCCACGAATAGCTCGCACAGAGAAATGAAAAGGTTGAAGAGCAATTGCATATCGAGTAGACCTCGAGCTCTTCAAATTCTTACTCTGTATAGCAGTAAGAGCTTTTTGGTCGGTTTCTACTATGAAATGTGCGCCTAGAAGGAATCTCTGTAGTTTGAGGATCGACCAAACCATAGCTAATAGCTCACGGTCTAAAACCGAATAATTCCTTTCTGCCGCATTAAGTTTTCTGGAAATATACATTACAGGATGCAGAGTTCCAGAGTACTCTTGCATTAGTGCCGCTCCAATCCCAGTGGATGAAGCATCACTACGAAGAACAAATGTCTTATCTTTAGTAGGTAACACTAAAATAGGTGGTGTTGAAAACAATGTTTTAATCTTATCCAAAGAGCATTGGCATTCCTGAGACCAGTGGACCATATTAGGCGAACCTTTCTTTAAAAGTGTAGAAAGAGGTGCCATGATAGAGGATAGATTCTGAATGAATCTGCCATAAAATTGAATAAGACCTAACAGACTTCTCACCTGTTTTTTAGTCTTAGGGATAGAGATGTTAAGTATCTTACTAGTATTATGGTCCTCTGTCTTTAGGAAACCATGACCAACTCGGTGGCCTAGGAAAGAAATTTCGCTAAAACCAATATAGGCTTTAGAGGGTTTCGCTGTCAGGTTGTGCTCGCGCAAAGTAGACAGCAATTCATCTAACCCTGAATAGTGATCTTCCCAAGTATCGCTGAAAAGACAGATGTCGTCTAGATATGCAATGACATCTGACCGATAAGATAGGATTCGGCGCATCATGCGTACGAATGTAGCTGGTGCGTTCATAAGACCGAAAGGCATAAAATTCCATTGGAACAAACCTCTAGGTGTTGAAAAAGCCGTGAGAGGTTTGGCGCGTTCAGATAAAGGAACTTGCCAATATCCTTTAGACAAATCAAGTTTAGTGAAAAAATGAGATTTGGAGAGTCGAGTAAGTAGCTCTTCCAGTAAAGGCATAGGTTCGGCATCGAACTTCGTTACTTGATTCAATTTGCGATAGTCAACGCAAAGACGTATGTTATTGTCTTTTTTCCGAACAATAACCATCGGCGAAGAATATGCAGAGGTGGATGGTTCGATTATTTTCAAATCTATCATCTCATCCAACTCTTTCTCGACCTGTGCTTGAAAATGTATAGGTATAGGATAAGGTCTAACCCTAATAGGAGTATGGTCAGTTAGAACAATGTCATGTTCAATGACATGAGTTTGTCCAGGGATGTCAGTGAGTACATCCTGAAATGTTTGCAACATAGTTGAAACTTGTCGCTGTTCTCCTAGAGACAAATCAGGAGAGACAGTAACGTTCTTCCATGATTCACTAGAATGAAGTGGGATCATTGGAAGAGGAAGATTTACATCTGAAAAACTTGTTTCCTCATCCTGTATCACGGACAGTGATGAGTAATGACCATGTTGTACTGGAGAATTGTCCGTTGCTTGGAAAATGGGTTGCAAATAATCCGGACGTTCATGGAATTCAGTAAGCATATTGATGTGGAAGGTTTTATGCTTCCCATCAATATCGACAATATAGTCGACATCGGAAATTTTCGATATTATATCGTATGGACCTTTCCAAGAAATAAGTAGTCTGTTTTCCCTACAAGGTAGTAATACAAATGCTTTGTCACCAGGACAAAGTTGTCGTAAGCATCTCTTCTTATTGGCAAATTGCCTTGCCTTCTGTTTCGCAAATTCAGAAGAAGAAGTTGCTAATTTGCATGCTTCGATAATCTTTTGTCTCAACGCGATGACATATTCGTAGGATGACTTTGTGTCATCGTCAATATTGTCAGCTGTTATGAGATCATGAAGCAACGACATAGGGCCACGCGGACGCGCGCCAAAGACGAGTTCAAAGGGGGAAAATCCTGTATGTTCATTGGGGACCTCTCTGTAAGCGAAGAGGGCCGCAGGTAAAACTCTGTCCCAGTCTTGAGGATGATCCTCAGTTATCTTCCCTAGTAAGTTTTTAAGTGTTCTATTAAGGCGTTCGACCATCCCATTAGACATTGGATGATAGATACTACTTAAAGATCTATCTATCTGCAGAGTAGACATTACTTGAGACATGGTATCTGATATTAGTTGGGTGCCATGGTCTGACAATATCTCTCCGGGGAACCCCAGACGAGAAAATATAAGCCAAAGAGCATCTGCAATATCAGCAGTAGTAATGCTCTTCAGAGGAATAGCCTCTGGCCAACGTGTGCACATATCAACACACGTCAAGATAAACTGATGTCCTCTGGCAGACTTGATCTTAAATGGACCAATAATGTCTATGGCCATTTTTTGAAACGGCCGAATAGGAATGTCTGCCGCCTGAATGGGTGCAGCATGCCGTGGACCTTTGGATTTAACTTCCTGACATACTTTACAAGATCGACAATAAATCCGTATGTCCTTGTTTACCAATGGCCAAAAGAAAGCCGCAAGGACTCTTGACTTAGTACGGGAAAAACCCATGTGTCCAGCACACTGAGAGTCGTGAGCGTGCTGCAAAATTTTAACTCTCAAATTCTTGGGAACCAGGATTTGAGAATGACTTGACGTAATGGAGTCTTGAACCATACGTACAAGTACGCCATTCTTCTTTGTAATCCACGATTTACGACTTGTGTCTTTATTCGGATCACCTTTAGTTGCAAGAATGAAGAATTTCTTCAGAGTGGGATCATCTTCTTGCTGTTTTATAAACGAGTCACGAGAAATTACCAAGGGATCATCTTGGTTATGCACTTCATTATCTTCAGTAGATGAAGTTTGAGGCATATTAAGAGCCTGAGCTCTAGTGACTACAGCGTTAGCAATCTGCATGTTTGCCTTTCCCACGCGGAAATTTGTTGCGGAGTGCATTCTTTGACTCCATGAATGCGACCGATGATGAGGTCAGCGATCGGATTCGGAAGAAGACATGCGTGTACATCTCCTGTAAAGAAAGGAGTAGCAATCCTAATGATAGCAGTAGAGTATTTCTCTAATGTGCCGCCAAATGTTACACATTTGACTACTTGTCCAGTGGCACGGGAAGGATCTACGAGTGACTGCCTAACACCAATTGTGGTGCATCCAGAATCAAATAGCACGGAGACTGGATTGTTATTTACTAAACCCTTATGTAAGACAAGAGAACCTCTTCCATCATGCGCGACTGATGCAGGAAGAGCAGGAAGAGGATGGCCGCAGCTTAAAGTAGACACTGTGGTTGGCTCAAATAATGTTTTGCATTGGGGGCACTGAGATGCTCTCCCAAAATCAAAAGCGGAACATGCCATATTATTAGCGTCATTATTGTCTTTACTCTGTTTATAGGCTTCATGGGACTCTTGTTGTGCAGAGTTTGCCTGAAAATGTGGTTTATGTCTTCTGTTTTGAGATCTACCTCGGTTATCATTACCTCTGTAGTTATTTTTACCTCTATTGTAACCCCTATTTGGGTTTGAGTCATAGTTCTCTTGGTTACCATTATCATATTCATTATAATGAGTATCTCTGTAATTGCGATCTTGTTGACTCCAAGACGGATACCTCGGATAGTTTCTATAATTACTTCCTCTATGGAAATTGCTATAATTGTGACCACCCCTGTGTCGAGAGCTATCAGCTCGTCTCCAGTTCTTTGAAGAAGAACCCTGAAATGATTGGTTACCTTGGTTTTGATAACTATTATGGTTACCTTTTTTATCAAATCTGTTTTGAGGTCCCTGAAATCTGTGTGAATAATTGGGATTGTATGGTGTTGCTGAAGCAACTGGCATACTCTCCTTAATCTTAGTGTTGCCAAAAGTCACGTCGGGGTGTGCAGTGACATATTGGGAACAATATTCTTCCATTTCCTTTAGAGATTTGGGTTTACGCTCATGTATAAATTCAAGGAATGGTTTGTTAACACATGACATAATCTTATCTCTGAGCAACAAATCCATAAGTCCTTCATACGTTTTTTTTTCTGTTTTGGAAAGCTCAATCCAACGATCAACTGTGAGACGTGCCTTTGCAATGAATTCTGAGAATTCTACACCTGTCTCAGGCACCATCGTCTTAAACAAAAGGCGATAGCCTTCCTCACTTAGCTGGTATTTTTTTATCAAAGCCGCCCTAATGACATCATAATTATCCTTATCTGCTTCTCCTACAAGGCATAACCTAGTCAGAGATTCACCTTTCAAGTTTTCTGCTAATTGGTTAGCATATTGTGATTTATCCACATTATGAGTACGACAAGAACGTTCAAATCTATCCAGCCAGAATGTAATATCGTCACTGGACTGATTGAACGGTGGAACCTTAACCTTGTAAGTAGAAGGTTTACCATTACCACTAGATGCCTGATTAACATTACTCATATTTGTCAATCTCAATTTCTCTAACTCAAATTCATGTTCTCTTATTGCTTTTTTTTCTTCAGCTTCTCTGTCTAATCTTTTTTGTTCAGCTTCACTGTCTAATCTTTTTTGTTCAGCAGCAGCTTCTCTTTCTAATTTTTTTTGTTCAGCTTCAAATCTCCTTTCCTCCACCTGCATCTGCAATTTCTTTTGTTCAGCAGCAGCCTCTCTTTCTAATTTTTTTTGTTCAGCTTCAAATCTCCTTTCCTCCACCTGCATCTGCAATTTCTTTTGTTCAGCAGCAGCATCAGCTTCTTTTTCTAATCTTTTCTCTTCAGCCAGAGCTTTTCTCTCTTCTGCAGCAGCTTTTTTTCTCTTCAGCAGCAGCTTTTCTCTCCTCTGCAGCAGCTTTTCTCTCTTCAGCAGCAGCAGCAGCTTTTTTTCTCTTCTGCAGCTAATGCTTTGTCATATTGAGCAACTGCCCATTCTTCTAATTGTTGACCAGTCTTATCAAGGGCTTTCCCTTGTATAATGAAGTATTCTAATGTAGACATGATGTCTAACAATAATACTAATCACTTGAAACAATAATAATACCACAAGTTCTTAATGACTTGATTAATCAGCACACTATCCCAATATCTGTGGGTCACAAGCCTTAATAAGGTCTTGTATAACAGTAATAATAATCAAGTACTGGTTTTTACCATAATCCAAGTGCAGTGCACAGGCAATAGTGTCTTATGAAATATACCTATATAAAACATATGTCAACCAACAGAATACATAAAGTACAAATAAGACTGACAATACGAAAACGTTTGCAGAAATCAAATAAATCAAATAGGGAAATCAATGAAAGTAATCACTGAATCTGCAAAGGAATAACAACACAAATGACGTCACAGTATATGAATATAAATTGTGTATACAACTAAATAAAAGGAAAAGGGTAGACCAACAAATTACAAACAAATCAAAACAAAACTAAAGAACAAAGAAATATTACAAAAATAACAATAATTACAGTCTTCACAGCTAACACAAATAGCAACTAGTTGTTGCAAGCAAATTTCCAATTAAGGAAATTGCACCTAAAGAAAACGCCCACAACGGACCCTCTATCACGTGGGATATTCTGTTGTGAGGACACCGCCCAACCTAAACACAACCCGCTGACATATAAACTAATATACTATACAAACAAATAACATGTAAACATAAATATATAAATTATGTGTATGATAGTATGTGTTGCAAAATAGGCTCAGTTTTACAGTAATGGCAAAGTTATTCTTATGAAAATAAATAAACTGCCACTTTATTGAATTACAAATTCTGGCCTTAAATATTAAAGTTCAACACAATAGCAGAACATAAGAAGATCCATCGATGAAAGTAGGGCTTTTATGTTCAACCACATTTCAACAACAGGACAGTTTATGGCCTTTAAAGTATCATCTCTGTACTGTGAAACTCTGTAATGTCTAAGCGTAAAAATGTCAACAACGCTGACCTACATACTGCATTCACTTGACAGGTCACGTGACGAAGTGTTGACAAAGAGCAAACTAATACTGCAAGTGTGTCGTATCAGCCACAGGAAACGGTCTGGTATCGGTAGTCTGTTGACTTCTCAACTTCTGCGAGGTCAAACCCAGAAAGCTGGTCCACCAGTTGATAACTCTCTTTTTTTGCTCATCAGTTGATAAATATAAGCTCACTAGAACATCACCAGAGCTACATGCTGTGTTGTTGTGTTGCTTGTGGTTTGAGTATGGAATGTCAACTCGACCTACGCAGTGGTGTGTAGACATAGATTGAGAGTATAATATGCGAATGATAAGAAGAGTTCGTGGTGTTGACAAATGGTCTTTTTCTCACACTCATGTATGGCTGGAAGTCATCGACACCAACGACTGTGTACCTTTGCTACAGTTTAATTGGACGTACACACTCGACAGCACGGATAGTGACAAATCACAGGTTGGCATAATACATCATGGTACAGTGGATAAATGGTCTTGCAATGATACATGGGCACTCATGTAGAATAATAGCATAATGGACTGTCAGTAGACAAGCACTCAGTATTGCCCATATATATATATATATATCATCTGAGTTTACTGACAAAGCACGTCAGATTATAAACAATATTCAAGATGGCTTCTAGACCTAACCTCGTCTAGCGAAGATTCCTTAAAAATAATGTTCAGCACATATTTTTTCATATAATCATATTGAACCGCTAGTAATGGGTTCTCATGTGTAGCAGTGATCTCTGGACTCATCAAGCGATAATACGGGGCATCCCTTTCTCTTCTTGAAAGTCACAAAATATTTGGATACAAGATGGCTTCTCTCGTGAGCTGTCACTCACGTTTGGATACAGATAATGAATCTGTATTAAAGTTAGTCATTCATTAAATGTTCTCATTGCTCTGTAGATTCTATCATGATACAATTGACTTCATCATACAAGATATAGTGCTGCTAGAAATGAATGTCGTTTTCATCTAGTTAAATATATTCTCTCAGACGTACAAATCGTGCCTATCGAAAAACGGTGGCTTCGTAAGAGAGTTCATAAGGAGTATCTTTTGTTACCTTGGTATCAGAAATATGATTCTGCCATTCCTTGGCAATAAGAATAAACACTGGGGTAAAGCATACACGATAGGTCTAGACGACTATCACTTTCCCCATAAATATTGAGATCACTTTTTCCGGCGACAAGCCGACACACAAAAATCACAGCCCCCATCAGGGCGAAGCCAAATCACACCTCTCTAGCGACACATCCGCCGAACAGCCCTTTGACCTTTCTAGCGACAAAAAGAACATATAGTTCGACTTAGATATGTAAAGATATTCAGATATAAGACAGACTCGTCCTACCCAGACAAACAATACACATAAATTCAGGCCATAGATACACTGAAGCAAGAACAACCTATTTCTACCCAAACAAAGAATAAATCGCAGTAAAACTGGATTCATCCGCGGAGTTCGATCGAAAGTGACGACACTCCTTTCAAGGGAAGTAACTCAATAATGACTTTTCCTTAAGCACTAAAAAGTATCTATTTTGTTTACAAAATATTTGCGAACATAACAAGCATACAAATGTATTATATTGTAAGATATCAAAGACTGCACGTAACAAATATACAAGGAAAAAGACTGATGCTTTCCATTAATAAGAAAAAGGTCCAAGAATATACAAGGAAAAAGGCCGATGCTATCCATTAATAACAAAAAGGTACAAGAATATACAAGGACAAAGACCGATGCTTTCCATTAATAAGAAAAAGGTCCAAGAATATACAAGGAAAAAGACTGATGCTTTTCATTAATAAGAAAAAGGTCCAAGAATATACAAGGAAAAAGACTGATGCTATCCATTAATAAGAAAAAGGTCCAAGAATATACAAGGAAAAAGACTGATGCTATCCATTAATAAGAAAAAGGTACAAGAATATACAAGGAAAAAGACTGATGCTTTCCATTAATAAGAAAAAGGTCCAAGAATATACAAGGAAAAAGACTGATGCTTTCCATTAATAAGAAAAAGGTCCAAGAATATACAAGGAAAAAGACTGATGCTTTCCATTAATAAGAAAAAGGTCCAAGAATATACAAGGAAAAAGACCGATGCTATCCATTAATAAGAAAAAGGTCCAAGAATATACAAGGACAAAGACCGATGCTATCCATTAATAAGAAAAAGGTCCAAGAATAAACAAGGAAAAAGACTGATGCTTTCCATTAATAAGAAAAAGGTCCAAGAATATACAAGGAAAAAGGCCGATGCTATCCATTAATAACAAAAAGGTACAAGAATATACAAGGACAAAGACCGATGCTTTCCATTAATAAGAAAAAGGTCCAAGAATATACAAGGAAAAAGACTGATGCTTTCCATTAATAAGAAAAAGGTCCAAGAATATACAAGGAAAAAGACTGATGCTATCCATTAATAAGAAAAAGGTCCAAGAATATACAAGGAAAAAGACTGATGCTATCCATTAATAAGAAAAAGGTACAAGAATATACAAGGAAAAAGACTGATGCTTTCCATTAATAAGAAAAAGGTCCAAGAATATACAAGGAAAAAGACTGATGCTTTCCATTAATAAGAAAAAGGTCCAAGAATATACAAGGAAAAAGACCGATGTTTTCCATTAATAAGAAAAAGGTCCAAGAATATACAAGGACAAAGACCGATGCTATTCATTAATAAGAAAAAGGTCCAAGAATAAACAAATTTAAAATATTTACACCCCAATTCTCGTTAGTTGCCTTCTACGACATGTCTTTTCTCTGCTTCTTCATTTAAGCCCTAGGTCTCATATCTAATTACCAACTTGATACCCTGAGTAACGCCATAACTGACTCTTTAAACCAACTATGCCCTTCCCTAAGAGATACTTAAATTAAGAGTTTCTGAACTGGAGTGTTAAACATACAAAGTTTAGAATGTACTAAAAACATCATCTAAGAATCATAGTAATAACAGACTTTCTAAAAAAGTCTTATAGCAGATATTGCTGTAGGGGAATGAAGTGTTAAAGGCTTCACCATACTAGGTCCAGCATCAAGAGGTGGGGTGACCAATTCCCTGCCTCAGTGCCTCTTCCTTCCCTAACTCAAAGAGCAGAGTTATATATCCTTGTACAGCCGCGAGAGACTAGCGTAATAATAGACTTATAAATCATTATTTCATTTCCTTTCGGAGCATGTGGCCACCGAGGAAAGAAGCCTGCATCAAAGCACAAGCACTCCTGCAGCAGTGATCTCACTAGCAAAATGTTCTACATGATAGTTCTGCCATGCTGCATGCAATGCACAACCTCACAATAGCCATCTTTTATGGCATGCCTCAGAGGGCAGTAGTCCTACTGTCCCCTCAGAGACCCCCCCAGGAACTACATGAGGTAATTATAAATCATACCAAGGAATAATTTTATGAGTCAATAAGGGAATACTTTCATTAAATATAACAGGAGAAACATTTTACAAATCATGATCTTATGAACCATAACAATTTACAAACTATTGTAGATCTTGCAAAATAAACTAAGATGCTTTGGAAATGTGGCAAAGACAGAAAATGAAAGTATTTAAAAAAAAAAACAAACATATGAAGTTCTAGATTACTAGGTAAATAAATTAGTCTGCTGTAAAACTGGTTAGGTAAGTACTATATATGTTAAAACAAAAATGAAATGGTATGGAGTCAGTTTTACAAGCTGTAAAACTGGTTAGGTAAGTAATATATAAGTTTAATAAATGAAATGGCACGGAGTCAGTTTTACAAAGGGACAGTACAAATGGATAGAAACACGGGACGTTTCGGGGTTCACCTTACGTCAGCTGGATTCATACCATTTCATTTTTTGTTTAACTTTTATATTACCTCTAGATTACTAAAACTGCAGGCAGAGAGAAAAAAAAAAGCTGAAATCAATACAATTTCTTCTTCTTTGATCCTTAGCCACCGACTGTCAAAGCAGTCAGTGGTCATCACGCCTGGTGGCGTCTTGTAGGGCAATAACAAACTGCTTCCACTTTGCTCGGTCGATGGCCATCCTTTGTGCAGTGCCCCAGCTCTGATTCATTCTTTGTATCTCGGCCCTCACAGTTCTCCACCAAGTTATTTTTGGTCTGCCTCTCTTTCGCTTTCTGTCAGAAGTCTGTAGCATAGCTGTTCTTGTGATGGCATTGGGGTCTCTTCTGAAGACGTGGCCAACCCAACTACAGCGTCTGCCAGCTATGATGTCTTCTTCGTTGCCAATACAACTTAGAACAAAGAAAATACTAACAGGAAGTGAAAAAGTAATTGAAAGAAAATGAGACTTAATGAGGAAAAAATAAGAGGGAAAAGAGAAACAAACCGACTTAATAAAGAGAAAAAAGTCACAGATAAAACTGGATAACAGCTCAGGATGTTGTAGAAGAATATGGTATTTGAGCCCAACGTGCAAAGACATGGTTAACACACAATTAAAAATGTAGTGCTCTACATTCACATTTCAAAGTGGAATCAATATAATACCTGATTCTTCTGCTTGCTCTTTCCTGTCTGTTTCTCTGATGGGGGGAAAAGATAATCGCAAGGATTAATTATTCTGACGAAAATAGGTCCAGGTTACATTCATGAATTAATCAGATGCAAGACAAAATACTCGATGAGAACGAACGAACGAACAAACGAACGAACTTTATTTTCGAAGGGTTGAGAATTGGGCGCGCAGGCCCGTCTAACATTCTGCCCTTTCACTCTCATTTATCTTGCATACTATATCCTTTTATTCCCACATATTACTTTAAGCATTAATTTAAAGGCATGCAACATTATAAAGTTAACATAATAGCATTCATTTACAGTATACAATCATAATAAAAAATGAGTAGCCTAGGTTTTTTTTTTTTTTAAATAAAGATAGTGACTGAAAAAAAAATAATAATAATAATAAATAAAATAATATAAACAAAACAATAAATTGAGAGGCCACAACAAGTGGGTCAGAAAATGCACAGGGCAAACATAAAGATAATGAGAATAAATACAAGAAATGATAACAAGGTTGACTTGAAGAAACACCAATACAAGATGAAGAATCGTACACATATCTTGATAGCAATACAGACAAAGATGGAGGGACAGACAATGATATCAAAATAAGAATACAACAAGCAATAGCTTTCATTGCATTGGGAAACATATGGGGATCAAGAGAAATTAAGTCCAACATGAAAATAAGAATCTCCAACTCAAATGTCAAGTCAGTCCCATTTTATGGCTCTGAGACATGGACAGCAACAACAAAAACAGCCAAAAAGCTAGACTTTCATAAATGGGTGCGTGCGTAAAATTGATGAATTAAAATGGTATGACAGTCACAAATGTGGAACTGATGACAAGAACCAGTGGAACAAGAGATGAGAAGAAGATGCTGGCGACGGATAGGACACACATTGAGGAGACCTGTTGATAGCATTAGAAGGCAGTCCTTGTTCTGGAATCCCCAGGGAAAGAGAGGCAGAGGTAGACCAAAAAGCACATGGAGAAGAGAACTGGATACAGAAGTGAAAATGATGAGGAAAACATGGAAAGACCTTGAGCAGATGGCACGGGACAGGAAGACTTGGAATGTGTTTGTTGAAGGCCTATGGAATCGTAAAGAGTAGGCCATAAGCCCACTGCCCTGGCAAAATTTTAAAAATTAGAAAACTACCCACCACAAAAATATTAATAGAATGTGTGATTCCTGTATACACACATTGGGATTCTTGCTGGTGCTACAGAGTTTGTGCACTGTGCTGAGGTCCTCTTTATGTGATGTAAGGAAGGAGATTGGAGCACTGATGGAGTTGTCCATGTGCAATGAAGATGGCCTTTAAAACCAAACCAATCCAATATGGGCACTGTTTCGATGGCAACCAATGGCAAACTAGGGCTGCTGAGCTTTTCCCTCCTCTGCAGCCAATACCAAGTTGAAGACTCATTGGTATTATCTACACAGTAGTTCTAGGCTTTTCCTGTAGCTTTTCTGCCATTCTGAAACGTGTTGAGTTGAAGTCATGAGCTCCAGTTTATCCAGCTTGACTTGCATTTAAAGGATCATCTGGTACCAAGCTAGGAGGAAGAAGCGTGTGGCATACTGTGCATTCCCTGGCATCCAAGAGGGCTCTCAAAATATGCAGATCTAATATACTGTACTCTGGTTCTGGGCTCTCCCAAGGAATCGCCACATCCTACACAGAGCCACTTCTCAGCTCCCCGTGCCTATCATGGGGTCCATAGTGAGATCCTCCTGCATGCAAGCAACCAGGTAAAAGCCAGAGTTACATCTGGGGCTCAAGTGACTCCTCTTAGAGTACAATGCTGGGTTCTCAACATGTTTCATCACAGGGGGAATCCCTGGAAGTGTGTGGATGATTTCAAGAGTCAATGAGGGTGTAATTAGCCTCACAGAGGTTCACATCCAAATCTACATTTTATTTTTGTGTGCATAACTATTATTGCTGTAAATTAAGGCCGCCCATTTAAACTGAACAACGAACAGCACTAGTGCGTACTGAGGGATGTCACATAAAACAACTAACATGAGGATGTGCATGAGGCTGGCAACCTTATCATATAAAACAACTAACATGAGGCTGGCAACCTTATCATATAAAACAACTAACATGAGGCTGGCAACCTTATCATATAAAACAACTAACATTAGGCGGGCAACCTTATCATATAAAACAACTAACATGAGGCTGGCAACTTTATCATATAAAACAACTAACATGAGGCTGGCAACCTTATCATATAAAACAACTAACATGAGGCTGGCAACCTTATCATATAAAACAACTAACATGAGGCTGGCAACCTTATCATATAAAACAACTAACATGAGGCTGGCAACCTTATCATATAAAACAACTAACAGCAGGCTGGCAACCTTATCATATAAAACAAACTGCCACAGAAAACACAGCTGTAAGAACATATGAAAACTTGGTGCAGACGTCCTACAAGGGGACCAGCAGGGGCGGTGGGTCCATTGTATGTCGATTTCAACTGAAATCCTGCAACCCTTAATGAATATCGAATTCCATTGTAGCTTTTCCCCTTTATAACATATTTTGTCTTGTTCAAGAATAATACGTATAAAACTTACTGTCCTTTCTCCGGAGTCTTCACAACCTGTTTTGAGTCACCGTTCTGAGATGTAGCTTTTTTGCTAACACCATTAGCAGTAAAGAAACCTCCAATGCCTCCTTTTTTCTCAGGCAATTTTTTCTGCAATTAAAACAATTAACTCACAAATTACAACTAAGAATTATCTCTCTCTCTCTCTCGCCCACCCCACACATATATACTCTTCATTACTGCTGTATAGTGTAGAAACAAGGGAGGTGAACAAGCAGTTGGAAGAAAGAATTGAGGCCCTTGATCTGTGGATGTGAAGATCAATGGAGAGCAGGTGTCAAGGAAAGAGGAAGAAAACTAATAAAGGGGTCCTGGAAAAGCTAGGAATGAAAAGAGGGTACTTGTGTGATAATTCACCGTCGATGAAAATTTTTGAAATGTTTAGGGTAAACGGAGCATCGTACTTTTTCCTTCAGTTCGGCAAATCCAATCGTAGTATCAAGGCCATGGAGTTGTCACATTTTACACGCAACCTTACGCGACGTCACAAATCTCTTCCTCCCCCCCTCCCCCTTTATGTTTTTAACATTCTGTTTGTATCCGTTATCATGTTTTTTTTTAATGAGTGTCCGATTGACAGAGTGGTTAGAGCGCTGGTCTCTTGCGACTAAGGTGCCAGGTTCGATTCACGGTATCATCGTGCTCCAGTCGTCCCAGCTGTGAATGGGTACCTGACTTTGTCCTTCAGTTAGGAAAGGAAAAGGCAGCGATGAAAGGAACTAGTCACCTCCACCTCTCGATGCTGGACCTAGTATAGTGAAGTCTCTAACACTTCACTCCCTTACGGCAGTATCTGCTATGCGACTACCTTTACCGTTTTTTCATCATCATCATCATCATGCTCCTTTGCGATCTGTAGGGCAGTGATGATAAAGATATACGACCTATTTTCATGTCTCTTTTTGAATACTTTCAACGATTTAACGTGTAGTTCTCGAAATTGTCTTGTTAAGATGATTGTCAATAAATGTTTTTTTTTCTTTTCATTTCACATTGTGATTTGGGAGGGCAAGTTAAAAAAAAAAAAAAGCGTTCCTTGTGCATTCTTAGATGACACGCTTACGACAGACCCGCCCTCAAACACACCCCCCCCCGTATTTTTATTTAAGTTTATAAACCAATAAAACGGTATTGAATCAGTTTGGGACCCATGATGCATCAAAAGTGAGGAATGCAGTAAGCGACCCCATAGCTTGACTGCCTGCGTCAGGGTCAGCGAACCAGAGCTGACCAAGACCCTACTCCACCTCCACGTGGTGGTCCTGGAAACAGGCTGTATTACTGCAGTCTGGCTGAGGAGTAGGGATCGAAGAGGGAAGGCAAACCCGGTCCCAAAAAATGCTGTGCGAAAGTCGGATGTGTCGGCCGAAAGGCGCAAATACTGCAGCTTCGCTGTAAACGGACACAACGCAACCAACGTCCTTTTCAGGACGAACGAGGAAGAAAGAAGAAGAAGAATCAGTTCTACAAGTTAACGGTACACAGGAAACAAGGGAAGTCGCTGCCGTTGCCTTCTCTAACTCAAGATCAGAGTCAGGTACCCATTTACAGCTGGTTATACTGATGCGTGACACCTGTTCCCGTCCTCGTTGCTGTTGCCTTCTCTAACTCAAGATCAGAGTCAGGTACCCATTTACAGCTGGTTATACTGATGCGTGACACCTGTTCCCGTCCTCGTTGCTGTTGCCTTCTCTAACTCAAGATCAGAGTCAGGTACCCATTTACAGCTGGTTATGGAGGGTTAGAGACTTCACCATACTAGATCAAGCATCGAGAGGTGGGGAGACCAGTTTCCTTCCTCGCTGTCTTTTCCTTCCCTAACTCAAAGTTAAGTACCCATTTATAGCTAGGTAGGCCCCACCTCTTGATGCTGGACCTAGTATGGTGAAGTCTTTAACACTCTACTACCGCAATAAGTTACCAGGTTTCGTGTTCAAAGCTAGGTAATGTCACGCATCAGTCTAACCAGCTGTAAAAGGGTACCTGACTGATCCTGAGTTAGAGAAGGCAACGGCAGCGAGGAAGGGAACAGGCCACCCCACCTCATAAAGCTGGGACCCAGTACATCGAAGTCTATGACACTTCACTCCCCTACGGCAGACGGTTTAAATTAACCTTACGAACGGCAGGCGTGTTTTAAAAAAAAATTCTAAACAACGGGGGAAAGGGGAGAAACATGACACTTTTTCAGTCAAGAAAAAGTACGGTTCTCGGTTTAGGTAGTAAATTTCCACAATTTGATTTAAGCGGTGAATAATCACACAAGAACCGAAAAGAGAATTAACTCTTTGACTCCGCAATTATTCTCCACCTTGTGCCGTAATTTTAATTTGTGATAGACTAAAAACAACGCTCAGAGAGTTGTTTTGGCACGGCTGTCAAATCTAACCAACACTCTGAGCGTTGTTCCGGAGTCAGTTAATGAAGGAGATCAAAATTTATCATCATTCCTTTTCATTCCCTGTGGAACATAGGGCAGATACAGTTGCTATCCATCGATTTCTATTCTAGACTGTCTTTTTCATCTGTGCCCAAGTCATTCCAATTTCCCTAGCCTCCTCTTCAACAGTTCTTCTCCAAGTTCTCTTTGGCCTCCCGACTCTTCTTTTCCCTTGTGGGTTCTAGTCAAGGGCAACTCTGGCTATGCTTAATTTTTCTCTTCTGAGTGTATGTACTATCCATCCCCACTTTCTTACCTTAATTTCTGTCTGTATTGGCTGTTGTCCGCATCTTTTCCTTAGCTCTATATTTTTTATTACATCTGGCCATCTTATATGAAGGATCCATCGGAGACATCTATTTACAAATGTCTGTAGCTTGGCGGTGATATTTTTTGAGTCAGGCCATGTCTCATAGCCATACAGCAAGACTGACTTTACATTTGAGTTAAAGATTCTAATTTTTTTCTCTCTGGATATCCCTGAGGAGTTCCATATTGGTCGAAAGGCATTAAAAGCACATCTGGCTTTATTTATCTTTGAGCAGATGTCACCAGCAGTTCCCCCTCCTTTGTCAATGTTGCTCTCTAGATATGTAAAGTTTTCCACTTCTTCAATGACATGATCATTGATCTTCATCGAGTCCGTCTGCCTAGTACTTATTCTCATTTCTTTTGTTTTATTTACATTATGTGCAGTCCCATCGTTGCTGCTTCTGTTACTAATCTATTTGTTTTCTCCTGCATATCTTGCTGTCTGTGTGACAGAAGGCACTAATCATCTGCAAAGTCTAGATCCTCCAGCTGTGTGTTAAATGTCCACTGTATTCCAGTTTTCTCTCTCTCAGTTGTCTGTCTCATAACCCAGTCTATGACCATGAGAAAAATTGTTGGTGATAGCAGACATCCCTGTCTGATTCCACTTTGTACTGTGAAGGGCTCTGATAGTTTTCGTCTCGTACTTTACATGAGGCCTCCTGATAGAAATCTTGGATGATTTTAACGAATTTCTCTGGGATTCCATAATGTCTCAGGATTTTCCACATCACAGTATGGGCTATCTGCCATCACCGGTGTCAATACCTTGTCGAGGTATGGTGGCTTGCGTACCCTGATTACCCCCAGAGCTATGCCAGCGGGAGTTTTACTCTTGGAAGGTTCTACCAAGCTGGACAGGTTTGCGTGGGCAGGGGTCAGACGAAAGCAGACACCCTGGTCCTCCAGGTTGGGGGTTTTAGCATAGGGCTGACACCCCTATCTATGTAAAAAAAATTGAAGTTACGGAAACTACAACGAATAAACAAACTTTGCTGCGGGATGGACATCCGGAGTCTGAGGCTCGTATGACTGTCAGTGGTGAAAGCCGAAAGGAAGCCACTGACATGAGAACGGACGTCCTGACCGCAAAATATGATACAAGAATAGGATTTTGGAATGTCAGGACAATGAATGAGACGGGTAAACTAAACAGGTCACGGCAGAAATGAGAAACTATAGGTTACACATTCTAGGGATAAGCGAGAGCAGATGGACAGGGGCAGGAAAAGTTAAAACAGCAACAGGAGAAACAGTACTTTACTCTGGAAGAGAGGATGGACAGCACAATGAAGGCATAGCCATTATTCTACAGAAAGGAATAGAAAGGACATTACTGGAATGGAAACCCATCAACAACAGACTGATAAGATTAAGAGGTAGATTCACGTTACTTGACACTCCCACTCAATGTCAACATGACAGGTTCATTCGATGATGCAGAGGTAACTGAAGAAGACTTTCTTCAGTGATGATCAGTGCATGACCCTAAACATAACATCCGCATCCAGACATTCAACAGTGGCCAATACACAACAACACGATTATTCAGCAAAGTGTCTTTCTACAGTGGTGAACCAGATTCCTGGGGTTATGATAACCAGACCATCCCTGACGCCACATACGACACGCATGAACACCAGTGTACAAGTTACAACGGGGCAGTCGATGTCAGCTTGACCTGTATTACCGATCGGATGCTGTATCTAGGTCAGCGCTTGTTGACAGCTTTTCGCTGTACAGACGGTATCAATTGTATAAAATATCGGGAGCAGTACTGTTGACATTTCTCATCGTACAGAAGAAAGAAGTGATTGTTGATCCTGTACAGAAGAATCACAGTGTTGTTGAACATAAAGTGCATATTTCATCGTTGGATCTTCATATGCTCAAAAAAATTGAACATTGTAATAGTGTAGAAAACCAAATCTATTATTTAATTGTTCATTAAAAGTGGCAAGTTATTGTTATAATAAAGAAAAAAACTGTGCCTGCTTTGCAACACTATACCAGCATCACATTCTATCCACAATACATTCTATTAAGTATATATATGTATGCATTTATGCTATTAAGGTTTACATGTATTTATGTTTATATGTTATTTGTTGTGTGTTAAGTTAGTTTGTATTCTGCGGGCCTGGATGGGAGGTGACTAGAACAAGAAATACCAAGTGACATTGGTCTTGCTCTAGCGTTCTATAGGGAGCAAATTTCTTAATTGAAATTTGCATGCAACATTGTTTGCAAATATTTGTTAGCTGTGAAGACTGTACTTCTTGTTGTTTTTGTAATATTTCTCTGTTCTTTAGTTTGTTTTGATTTGTTTGTAATTTGTTGGTCTACTCTTTCCTATCTTTAATTTCTACACACAATTGATGTTTATACACTGTGGTGTTATTTGTATTGTTTATTAATTGCAGTTATCATTATTATTTACTTCAGTTTTCTATTTAATTTAATTTGATTCCTGCAATTGTTTTCATATTGTCTTTTCTTGTTTGTCCTTGTTAATGTCTTTGGTTGACAGATAATATATAGGGTATATTTGAATATATTTATATTATAGTACAGACCAGTACTTAAGATCATTGATTACACTAAGAAAGTGTACAAAACCTTTGTAAGGTTTGTCTCCCACAGTGATTGGGATAGAAAATATTATTTTCCACAGGTACTCAAGTGATCATTGATTACATTAAGTAAGTATACAAGACCTTTGTAAGGCTTGTCTCCCACAGTGTTTGGGATATACAGATATTGTTTTCCACAGGTACTCAAGTTATCATTGGTTAGATTATAAACAAAATAACCATACAAGTTTTTCACTAAGACTAAGTCTATAGTGCCCAATGGGCTGATCACCCGTTGGCTTGTCACACCGATTACGGAAACAACGGCAGATGGATCTATTTGTTGTTGCCCTAAAGACGCCGCTAGGCGTGATGGGAAACTACAACAGAGAAAATCAATCTGCTGTTGCCCTTAAGACGCCACAAGGCGTGATGGCCTCTGATTGCTTGGTCGGTCTTTGGCTAAGGACGGAAGAAGAAGAAGTCTATAGTATAGACTTGTCTCCCATGAAAATGAAATAAGGTAATTTATTTACTTTTTCAGGTTTCTGATTTAATAAGACAGGATGTCTACATTAGATTACTTTATTACACAAGTGAAATCCCTTGATAAGACTGGGAAAGATTTAGAAGAATGGGCTGTTGCTCAATATGACAAAGCATTAGCTGCAGAAGAGAGAAAAGCTGCTGCTGAAGAGAGAAAAGCTGCTGCTGCTGCTGAAGAGAGAAAAGCTGCTGCTGCTGCTGAAGAAAGAAAAGCTGCTGCTGCTGCTGAAGAGAAAAAAGCTGCTGCAGAAGAGAGAAAAGCTCTGGCTGAAGAGAAAAGATTAGAAAGAGAAGCTGATGCTGCTGCTGAACAAAAGAAATTGCAGATGCAGGTGGAGGAAAGGAGATTTGTGGCAGAACAGAAAAAATTAGAAGCTGCTGCTGCTGCTGAACAAAAAAAATTAGAAGCTGCTGCTGCTGCTGAACAGAAAAAATTAGAAGCTGCTACTGAACAGAAAAAATTAGAAGCTGCTGCTGAACAGAAAAGATTAGATAGAGAAGCTGAAGAGAGAAAATCAATAAGAGAACATGAATTTGAGTTAGAGAAATTAAGATTGACAAGTATGACTAATGTTAATCAAGCACCTGGTGGTAATAGTAAACCCTTTACTTACAAAGTTAAGGTACCAACATTCAATTCTGCCAATGATGATATAACATTCTGGCTTCAGAGGTTTGAACGGGCTTGTCGGGCTCATAATGTTGATAAATCGCAATATGTTAACCAATTATCTGAGAATCTAACAGGCGATTCTCTCACTAGTCTATGTTTGGTTGAAGAGGCTGACAAGGATAATTATGATGTTATTAGGGCAGCCTTGATTAAGAAGTTTCAGTTACCAGAAGAAGGTTATCGCATGTTGTTTAAAAGAATGGTACCTGAGACGGGGGTTGAATTCTCAGAATTCATTGGGAAAATACGTCTTACATTTCAACGATGGATTGAATTATCCAAAATAGAGAAAACATATGATGCTCTTATGGATTTGTTGCTCAGAGACAAGGTCATGTCTTCTATCAATAAACATTTCCTTGAATTTCTACACGAGCGTAAGCCACAAACACTAAAACAAATGCAAGAATATTGTGACCAATACGTTACGGCACACCCGGACGTAACTCTTAGCAACACTAAGATTAAAGAGGGTATGCCGGTTGCTTCAGCAACACAATACAATCCCAAGTACCCACACAACTTTCAGGGAGCTCAAAATAAATTTGACAAAAGGGTTAATTGGAATAAGTATCAAAACCAAGGTAACCACTCAAATCAGGGTTCTTCTTCGAAGAACTGGAATCGGGCTGACAGTCCTCGATATGCGAGGGGTGCCCATAACTATAGAAATTTCCGTAGAGGAAGTAATAATAGAAATTACCAGGGTGTTCCTTCTTGGACACAACGGGATCAATCCTACAGGGATTCTCACTATAATGAACATGATGATTATAATGATGAACATTATGACTCAAACCCAAACAGGGGTTATAACAGAGGGAATAATAATTACAGAGGCAACAATAATCGAGGTAGATCACAACACAAAAGACATGGTAAATCTCATTACCAGGCTAACTCTGCACAACAAGAGTTTCATGAAGCCGGTAAGCAAACCAATGATAAGAAAGACTCTAATAATGTGGGATGTTCTGCTTTCGATTTTGACAGAGCATTTCAGTGTTCCCAATGCAAAACATTATTCGAACCAACCACAGTTTCGACTTTAAGCTGTGGTCATCCTCTTCCCGCTCTACCTGCGTCAGTCACGCATGATGGGAGAGGGGCTCTTAAATTAAATAAGGGTTTAGTAGATGGTACTCCGGTCTCAATTCTCTTTGATTCCGGGTGCACAACCATTGGAGTGAGGCAGTCACTCATAGATCCTTCTCGAGCCACTGGCAAAATAATCAAATGCATAACATTTGGTGGCACATTGGAGAAGTACTCCACTGCCATTATCCACATTTCTACTCCCTTCTTTACAGGAGATGTGCACGCATGTCTTCTGCCGAATTCGATAGCTGATCTTATCGTCTGTCGCATTCATGGTGCGAAAGAATGCACTCCGCAACAAATTGCCGAGTGGGAAAGTGATAATATGCATACTGCAAATGCTGTAGTCACTAGAGCTCAAGCTCTAAACATGCCGCAATCTTCGCCTTCTGGAGATAATGATGACCAGAACCAAGGTGATCTCTTGGAGATTTCGCATGATTCCTTTATAAAACAGCAGGAAGATGATCCTACTCTAAAGAAATTCTTTACTCTAGCAAAAGAAGGTGATCCGAATAAGGACACGAATCATAAATCTTGGATTACGATGAAGAATGGGGTACTTGTACGTATGGTACAAGACTCCGCTAAGTCCATTCATTCTCAAATTCTTGTGCCTAAAAATATGAGAGTTAAAATCTTACAGCACGCTCATGATTCTCAGTGTGCTGGGCATATGGGGTTTTCCCGTACTAAATCTAGAGTTCTTGCGTCTTTCTTTTGGCCGTTTGTGAACAAGGACATACAGATCTATTGTCGATCCTGTAGGGTATGTCAGGAAGTTAAATCCAAAGGTCCACGCCATGCTGCACCTATTCAGGCTGCAGATATTCCAATTCGACCATTTCAAAAAATGGCGATAGACATCATTGGTCCATTTAAGACAAAGTCTGCTAGAGGACACCAATATATCTTGACGTGTGTTGATATGTGCACACGTTGGCCAGAGGCTATCCCTCTGAAGAGCATAACTACTGCTGATATTGCAGATGCTCTTTGGCATATATTCTCTCGTCTGGGATTTCCAGGAGAAATATTGTCAGACCATGGTACCCAGCTCGTATCGGATACCATGTCTCAAGTGATGTCAACTCTTAAGATAGAAAGATCTCTGAGTAGTATTTATCATCCTATGTCCAATGGCATGGTAGAGCATCTTAATAGAACTCTGAAAAACCTATTAGGTAAGATAACTGAGGATCATCCTCAGGATTGGGACAGGGTTTTACCCGCGGCTCTCTTTGCATACAGAGAGGTCGCCAATGAACATACAGGATTTTCTCCCTTTGAACTTGTCTTTGGCGCGAAACCGCGAGGTCCTATGTCTCTACTTCATGATCTCATAACTGCTGATAATATTGTCGATGACACAAAATCCTCTTATGAATATGTCATTGCACTTAGACACAAGATTATTGAAGCATGCAAATTGGCAACTGCTTCTTCTGAATTTGCGAAACAGAAGGCAAGGCAATTTGCCAATAAGACCAGACGCTTGCGACAACTCTGTCCAGGTGACAAAGTATTGGTCCTGCTACCTTGTAGAGAAAACAGACTCCTTATTTCTTGGAAAGGTCCGTACGATGTAATATCAAAAGTTTCCGATGTCGACTATATTGTCGATACTGATGGGAAGCATAAGACCTTCCACATCAACATGCTCACGGAATTCCACGAACGTCCGGATTATTTACAACCTGTTTTCCAGGCAACGGACGATTCACCAGTCCCACATGGACATTACTCATCACTGTCAGTAATACAGGATGAGGAAACGAGTTTCTCAGATGTGAATCTCCCTTTTCCAATGAATCCGCGTCATTTTAATGCGTCATGGAAGGATGTTGCGATTTCTCCTGAATTATCTCCAGGAGAACAGAAACAAGTTTCTGCTATGTTACAACAATTTCAGGATGTCCTTACTGACATTCCTGGTCGAACTAATGTCATTGAACACGACATTATTCTTACTGACCATAATCCTATAAGAGTCAGACCGTATCCTATCCCGATACATTTTCAAGCACAGGTAGAAAAAGAGTTGGATGAAATGATAGAGTTGGAAATAATTGAACCATCCACATCAGCATATTCTTCACCGATGGTTATCGTGCGAAAAAAAGACAACAACATACGTCTTTGCGTTGATTATCGCAAATTGAACCAAGTGACGAAATTTGATGCTGAACCTATGCCTTTACTTGAAGAGCTACTTACTAGACTATCGAATTCTCATTTCTTTACTAAACTCGATTTGTCTAAGGGATATTGGCAAGTTCCACTATCCGAACACGCCAAACCATTTACTGCTTTTTCGACGCCAAGGGGTCTATTCCAATGGAATTTCATGCCTTTCGGCCTTATGAATGCCCCAGCGACATTCGTACGCATGATGCGTCGAATCCTATCTCATCGCTCAGATGTCATTGCATATCTTGATGACATCTGTCTTTTCAGTGATACTTGGAATGATCACTATAATGGGATAAATGAACTATTGTCTATCTTACGCGAGCATAACCTGACAGCGAAACCATCTAAAGCATTTATTGGTTTTAGCGAAATATCTTTCTTAGGTCACCGGGTTGGTCATGGTTTTCTAAAAACAGAAGACCATAATACAAGTAAGATACTTAACATTTCTATGCCTAAGACTAAAAAGCAAGTGCGAAGTCTCTTAGGTCTCATACAATTTTATGGACGATTCATTCCGAATCTGTCCTCAATTATGTCACCTCTTTCTTCTTTGTTAAAGAAAGGGTCTCCTAATATAGTCAATTGGACTCAAGAATGTCAATCCTCTTTGGATAAGGTTAAAACGATGTTTTCTACTTCACCTATCTTGGTGTTACCTACTAAAGATAAGACATTTATTCTTCGTAGTGACGCTTCATCCACTGGGATTGGAGCGGCACTAATGCAAGAGTACTCTGGAACTCTGCATCCAGTGATGTATATTTCTCGAAAACTTAATGCCGCAGAGAGAAATTACTCGGTCCTAGACCGTGAATTATTGGCTATGGTTTGGTCAATCCTTAAACTTCAAAGATTTCTTCTTGGCGCGCATTTTATTGTGGAGACTGACCAGAAAGCTCTTACAGCTATTCAGACTAAAAATCTGAAGAGCGCGAGATCAACGCGATACGCGATTGCTCTTCAGCCTTTTCATTTTTCGGTGCGAGCTATCCGTGGTTCAGAAAATGTGATGGCGGATATCTTATCGAGATGCCCACATGATTCCACTTAACTGTCAGATCTTGAGATTTCTAACATGTCTGACTTTACTACAGTTTTTTCCTATGTTAAAGTATGTACTTATATGTAATATATCATACATTGTCTGTATCACTACTTAGCGGTGCATGGATGTATATTCACCGCAGGTTTTTGATATTTTTTTCTTATTTGGTGATCATAATGTTAAGATACCTAAGATGAACTATTGTACAAATTGTGGCATTGCCAGTATTGTGTTATGCGTTGGTGACACCTCTCGGGAGATATTTATACTCAGAGAAAAATTTTCTCTGAATCCTGAGATAGATTCTCATTGGTCGTGCTATATGACGACTTTTCCTTACATTAGGCGTTACATTTGTTTGGAATGCTTATCATCTGCGCATTGTTATTCGTGCGTTGTGAGCCTATTGTATGTTGCTCCTGGATGTATTTCAAAAAAAAAAAAATGTACCATTTTTTTTTTCCCGGGGGGGTGTGGTAATCTGTTGCATACATATTTTTGAATGCACAGATTACAAATGTACGATATGTCTATTTAATATGGAAAATATATTGTTGTATTTAATTGGGTACGAAAATGCTTTCTTTTGTAAAGCCAGATAATCCATGTTTGATTCATACGTTTGATTATATGGATAATCTCCCTGATATTGATCGGGCGGAAGAATACTTATATTTTGGCATTCATCATTTGTCATAGCCAGAAAATAGATTGATCGTTCTTAGAATGTTTATGGCCTGAATTCATGTGTACTACTTGTCTAGTGAAAGAAGATTCAGTCGTATATTGTATACCTTTGTATGTTCAGGTCGGACTATATTCTTTCTGCCGGAATCTAGCGCAGGTTTTCGTAGTCCTACTGGGTTGTGAAGAGTTCCGATAATGTCGCCAAGAATGGCTGAGTGTATTTTCCAGGGCTGGCACTGTTTAAGGTTTAACAGTGATTCGTAGATGTTTTTCCAGGAGAAGTTTATGTCTCTGCAAGAGTCTATTTGTCAGAGATCCTCCTCATATGTGTGATTCGGACTCCAGGTATGCCAGACCCTATTTTTGATGATCTCGAGTCGGTTAGACCTAGATGGAACATTGTGCTTCGTATCGCTAGGGTCGTGTTTTGTATCGACGAAGATGACAGGCTTTCCTACAGCAGTTATGTCTACATGAAGTAACGTGATTACTGTAGCGCTGTATGGAAAAACTTTATGAAATTATTTATATGCACATTCTAAATTAACTTTGGCTTATATCTACCCTCCTGCGAGTGAGTGAGCGACAACTCAGGAAGGCGGCCATGTTATATTCCTGTCATCATATTTTTGATCACTGTCAAGAGAACAGATTATGTATCCTACTATCGGGCAGTGGTATCGAGATCTTGTTATGAGGTGAAAACCCACTATCGTGGTTTATGTTTATTATACAAACATTGGACATATCTCAGCTTAAGAACTTAGCCATGAAATGAAGGTTGGGCCAATGACTTTTGTATGTTTACCGATCCTCATTGACGCGTTCAGTCAGTAGAGGATACGGCGATTAGTTACCAGAACAGTGAATGCTAAGAAGATGGCAGATGTGATACAGAAATCTAGAAGAGAATAGGAATAGCCAAAGCTACATTTAACAACATGAGACATATACTGACTTCTGAAACAAGTAACTCACAAATTCAGACTGAGAATCATCAAATGTTATATATATGCTTTATTTCTGTATGGTGTAGAAATACGGACAATGAATAAGTAATTAGAAGAAAGAATTGAGGCCCTTGAGATGTGGATATATAGAAGAATGGGGCACATCTCATGGAAAGAGAAGAAAATATATAAAGAGGTTCTAGAAAACCTGGGAATAAAAAGAGAATTAACCCTCTACAGTTCGAAGTCCTGCTAATATTTCAAACCCCCCCCCCCCCAAAAAAAAACCCATCAAGCGAAGGGACATAACTCTTTTTCTTATGCTTAAAAAATTATTTATACACTAATATTAGTTCAAATAACGTAAAAAACACATTTATTTGTTCAGTAAAATGGACATATTTTAATACCTGTATATTTTAATGCACATTAAATACCTGTACATTTTAACCTCTACACCTCATGGTAGAAGAAGAACGACTAAGTAAGTAAGTATATTTTAATGTCACATTTAAATGCTTTTAACATTTTAAAAAAATTTCAAAACCAAATAATTACTTTAACTCTATGATAGTCTTGTGCTGGAAAGCTTATATATACATTGTTATCAGCTTTTCATGAAACTGAATATCAAACAAATTACACCAATGTTGAGAACACAATTTACAACCATAAACTGTCTCTAGAACTCTACAAGTGTCAGTTTTTCCTTAACTTACAGAATTGAATGCAATATTTTTTTTCTGCTCAAGAGTTTGATGGTTCATGCTTGTTGGATGTTGGTTTTAATTACGCTCACACTGAAACAACATAACCAACCCTTTTCAGCTCTGTTGGTTTATTCATAAGTCCATCTTCTGGTACAAATAAGAAACAAATAATATGCCGCTGCTCGTCAGACAAATTATGTTTAGGACCTGGGAACTCATACATCTGGAATAATTCCATACAAGTAAATGTGCCTCTTTGTCCATTGTCTACAATTTTACTAGTTCTTGCATCGATTTACCCACTTTGACAATCGTCGATAACTGGAAGTAGGATCAATCATTTTCACTATCTAATCCTTCAAAGTTTATTTAAAATCTCTTCCATGGCTTGAAGTATCATTTTTATAAAGTGTAATTTTTTTTAAAATCACAAAAAAATCAACCACGTGACTTAGAAAAATGCGATCAATATAAAAACCAACTTCGAAATGGCCTCTATCAACCAGAAACTCGCAAAATCTCATTCGCGCGGGACTTGTCACTTAGCAATGAAATAAGCAACCTGTTGCTGGGCGCTTTTAGGCAAATCAGCTGGTGCGATAAAAGGTAAAATATGGGTACATTTAGGCGAATTGGACTGGAAAGGGTTAAGGAGATCAAAATTAGACAGCTAAAAAAAAATAACATCACGAGAGGAAAGAAGACATCAGACTAAGCTGGGAGAACAGGTCCTGGAGCAGGTTGACCACTTTAAATACCTTGGAGCTGTCATAGACTGGAAGGGAGGCATCAAAGAAGAGTTGGCTACCCGAAGAGCAGGTGGGAGACTTTTTCAAGCCATAAATCGAGGATTCCTCAGAAAAAGAGAAGTTGGTAAGAAGACGAAGATGGCTGTATACCACTCCACCTTATGTCCCAGTCTTGACGTATGGATGCGAGTCATGGGCAATGACTTCAACCAACAAAAGCCAGAATAGTTACTTTTATATTTAAAAAAAAAATTTTGCCTCGTTTTGGCGAGGCGGCCCCATCCAACCTAGACGCAGGGTCCGTTGATTATATTAGAGCGCATGTCCTTATAGAAAAGACCCTATAATATATCCATATATAGTTTGAGTGATATATCCATTATAGCTACAGACTTCCATGAATAAACCACAAATAGATTAATATCACACTAACCGTATTATTTTCACTGACGGCCTTTTTATCACTTGTTTTTGCTGCCACTGATGCTGTTACCTCATCACCCCCTTTCCTCTGTCCTGCTGAAGCAAACATGGTTGCAATGCTGCCTTTAGGTTCTGCTTTCTTTTTGGCAGTTTTAGCTGCAAATAAGGATGTTGTGCTGCTTGAGGCTGCTGGGATTGGTTCATTTTTCTCAGACTGGAATAAAAACCACAACATAAAATATAAGAAGAACCATGATCATAGCTAAAGATGAACTGCAATATTAATTAAAAGAAGAATCATATTTTTAATTAAAAGGAGGGCCATAATATTAATTATAAGAATCATGGTATTATTAATTAAAAGGGCCATAATATTAATTATAAGAAACATCATATTCTTAATTAAAAAGAAGGCCATAATATTAATTATACGAATCAACATATTATTAATTAAAAGGAGGGCCATAATTTTAATTATATGAATGATCATATTATTAATTAAAAGGAAGGCCATAATATGAATTATAAGAATGATGGTATTATTAATTAAAAGGGGCATAATATTAATTATAAGAAACATCATATTCTTAATGAAAAAGAAGGCCGTAATATTAATGATAAGAATCAACATTATTATGTAAGAGTAAGTAGCCCGTCAAAACACAACATGTTATGCTCATTCTGCTGCATGCCCTGATGACGACATTATTTCTCCAGTCGTCACTTCATTTCTTTCCATTCAATTTGAACTTCACTGGGTCTCCGTAGTCAAATGCATGGTCAAGGAGCCAGGACAAATTTGAAAGGCCTGTGTGTTTATTTAATGAGTGTTCAATTTAGTTTTTACGATGCAATGTGCGCCGTTTACATATTTTTTCCGAAAGTGCCCCATGAAAAGATTGCAAGGCATGCATGCTCTTTTCATGGGTGTTCAATTTAGTTTTCATGGTGCAATGTGCACCATTTCTATATTTTTCAAAAAAAAAAAAATGGTGGGATTGTTTCACTTTTGGTTACGTCCACTGCACAACCCTCCTTAGTCACCTTTCATGACATGCCTGGTGGATCCTATGACCTTGTTGCATGTTCTTCTTCTTCTTCTTTGATCCTTAGCCGCTGACCGTCAAAGCAGTCAGTGGCCAACACGCCTAGTGGCATCTTGTAGGGCAACAACAAATTGATTCCACTTTGCTCGGTCGGCGGCCATCCTTCGTACAGTGCCCGAACTCTGGTTCATTCTTTGCATCTCAGCCTCCACCATCCTCCGCCAGGTTGTTTTTGGTCGGCCTCTCTTTCGTTTTCCTTCAGGGGTCTAAAGCATAGCTGTTCTTGTGATAGCATCGAGGTCTCTTCTGAGGACATGGCCAACCCAGCTCCAGCGTCTGCCAGCTATGATGGTGTGCATGTCCTCTTGTTTGCTCCGAGTAAGCAGATCTTGGTTGGTGATGGTATTCGGCCAAAAGATTCGGTGAATTTGTTTTTAGGCATGTTGCGTGAAAAGAGGACAATTTCGACATTTCCTTCTCTGTAACTCTCCAGCATTCCGCACCACAGAAAGCACATAGCTCTGATATAATCTTAATTTTGTGCTTGTGCTGTATTGAGAGGACTTCCAGATGTTGTTTAGACTAAAAAAGGCTGTTCTTGCCTTATTCATTCTGATGTTGATGTCTTTACCTGCCCCGCCGTCTGGTGTTACTATGCATCCTAGGTATGTGAAGGTGTCTGTCTGTACCAGTTGCCGATTCCTTGCTCAAGGTTGCTAACATTGAGCGTCATGACCTCTGACTTCTTTAAATTGATGTTCAAGCCCACCTGCTAGCTAAACTTATTAAGTCTATCCATTTTTTCCTGGATGTGTTGATGTGAATGTGCAATGTCATCTGCATATTCCAGATCTTCCAATGTAGAAAATGTAGTCCATCTTATTCCTCTTGGACTGCCCTCTGTTGTCTGGTGCATCACCCAATCTATGACTGTTAAAAATAGAGTGGTTGATAAGGGGCATCCCTGTCGTACTCCTGTCTTCACCTCAAAGGTTAGGTTGCTCTGCCCAACACTACACGTAAAGTTGGCATAGAGGCTTTTTATGATTGACACTATGCAGCTTGGAATTCCATAAGCCCTCAGTATTTTCCATAAACTGTCCCTATGTGTGCTGTCAAAAGCCTTTTCAAAATCAACGAAATTAATGTACAGCTGTCTTTGCCATTCTGAGCACTGCTCTATAAAAAAAAAAATGGTGGGATTGTTTCACTTTTGGTTACGTCCACTGCACAACCCTCCTTAGTCACCTTTCATGACATGCCTGGTAAGGTATACATGGATCCTATGACCTTGTTGCGCATTCTAGTGTTACAATAATGTGACTGCAGATAATCTGAACAAGTTAATTTGTTGGGGTATGATTTTCTTGGATAGTTAACAAACACTTGTAACAGCAACAAGATGAATGAGTGCAGATAAATCCCGTCTGCGTCTCACAAGGTTTAATTACTCTCCACAGAAACAAGCAGCTCCACACTGATATAATAATTCATATTAAAACATAGTCCATCGGCCATCTCTACTGGGCCATAATTCACGTCTGTTATACTGTAACGTCGGCGTCTGTGGCCTAATGGATATGAACGCAGTTTCATAATCCAGATATACCAGGTTCGAAACCTGCTGCAGGCGGTTTGGTAGCAGATCGCTTTGTGTGGATTTTTAACGTAGGTATAAGCGCCGTTCCGTTCAGAAAGCAATAGCAAACTACTGAATGAAAAAATTGCCTAGAAAAATCACAAACAGCCAATAAAAGCTGGGGTTGATTGCCACGTCCTGTAAAGGATAAGCAACTAACTTTTTATACTGTAACAATAATTGTGCATGCAACACCTCTCCGTAAAGTTCGTCAAGTTGAGGTCCGCGACATAATTATATGAATTCTTATTATTCTCAAAATACTCATCTACATTATACCATTCTCCTGGCATCAATCGGAGCAGACACTGTCTTAATATATATGCATGAAGATGGACATAGTGCCCTCAAAAGGACACATCTAAAATGCAGCCTGACAGGCTCAGAACACTGCCGAACGTCAAATGACCAAAAGTCAACTACTTCTGCTCTGCACGCGCGTCTACATAATTATTTTAATACAGCAGCGCTCTATTTGAGCACCGTGATGTTTCAAAATCATGAACGCATTGCGGTGCACAAAAAGAGGCTTAACAGACCTCATAGTGATATTCATCACCATCATTTTCCTTGTCGCTTCCTATGCATCACAGAGCCACCACCGCCGCTGGCCCCTTTCCAGGAAGCCTGCACCAAGCATTCATACGCTCCTACAATGGTGGCTTCTGTAGCAATTTGTTTCACACGATGAGGTTGCAAGCCTCATGCCCAATCTCATTTTAGTCACCTTTGTTAATCATGTCTAAGGGGAAAGTAACATTAATCATGTCTAAGGGGAAGTGACATTAATCATGTCTAAGGGGAAGTAACATTAATCATGTCTAAGGTGAAAGTGACATTAATCATGTCTAAGAGGAAAGTGACATTAATCATGTCTAAGGGGAAAGTAACATTAATCATGTCTAAGGGGAAAGTAACATTAATCATGTCTAAGGGAAAAGTGACATTAATCATGTCTAAGGGGAAAGTGACATTAATCATGCAAACACTATCTTAAAAAAAAAACCACTATAGTTGAGCAGTTTGGATTAGATTAGAAATTTTAACCCTGAGTAGAATGCATGGAGGCATACCTGGAGTCATCTTTATATGACCACCAGCTATGCACAATGCTACAATATAGATATGTGGAAGTGAACCTCTGTCTGTGAGGTTAATTACACCTTCATTGACTCTTGAAATAATCCACACACTTCCAGGGATTCCCCCACTGGTGAAACATGTTGAGAACCCAGCATTGCATACTAAGCTTGGAGAAGTCACTTGAGTAGCAGCCGTGATTCTTGGGCTTTGAGCTGGTTGACTGCATGCAGGAGGATTTCACTATAAACCCAGTGATAGGCAGGGGGAGCTGAGAAGTGACTCTGTGCAGGACATGACAATTCCTTGGGAAAGCCTGGAATCAGAACACAGTATTTTAGCTCTGCATAGTTGAAGAGCCCCCTTAGATGGCAGGAAGTGCACAGTATGCTACACACACGCACTTCTTACTCCTAGCTTGGGACTAGCTATGACAATCCTTTTAAATGCAAGCCAAGCTGGAGCTCAAGTCTTCACCTCAACATGTTTCGGAATGGCAGAAGAGCCACAGGAAAAGCCTAGATCTACAGTGTAGATTTTTTATTTCGTACGCCCGCTATTACTCGAGGTGAAATCTCAGGTTATTATGTCTAACCTGAGACTGATTTTACGTGAGTATCCCTTTTTTTCTTGCACAGAGACAGGTGTCCCTCGCCATTCAGGCAGATACTCGCCGAGTTCGGAGGTACCCATTAGAGCTGGGTCAATCAGGAGCCGCCAGTCCCTGGTCGACGACACTCCTTCAAATATCCTTGCAGGTCTCGAGTTAATCCAGTCCAAATCCTGGTCGACGAAAAATCTTCAAATGTCCTCGCCCGGGTTTGATCCTGGGTCACCCGGTCGCCAGCGCAGTGTGGTAACCACCACGCTAGCTTGGCTCCCTACAGTGTAGATAATACCAAGGAGTCTTCAACTTGGCATTGGCTGCAAAAGAGTGAGAAGCTCAGCAGCCCTAGTTACACAACAACAATAACAACCCTGAGTAGGGTTCTGGGTGCCTCTGAGGAAACTAAGTAGGAAAATCACAAATACTACCTTTGGCATGTGATGAGAAGTGAATAACATAAGGCTGTGCATGGTGGCTGGCAACCTCAACCTGTAAAATGACTGCTACAGAAAATACCATTCAATCAATCAATACCCTTTAGCTCCCAGAGGAGCATAGACCTTCAACAAACACATGCCAAGTCTTCCTGTCCTGTGCCATCCGCTCAAGTTCTTTCCATGTTTTCCTCATCATTTTCACCTCTGTATCCAGTTCTCTGCTCCATGTGTTTTTTTGGTCTACCTCTGCCTCTCTTTACCTGTGGATTCCAGAGCAAGGACTGCCTTGTAATGCTATCAACAGGTTTCCTCAATTGTGTCCTATCCATCACCAGCTTCTTCTTCTCAACTCTTGTTCCGCATGCACTTGTCTGGTTCTTGTCATCAATTCCACATCTGTGACTTTGTCATACCATTTCAGTCATTCTATTCTACGCAAGCACCCGTTTATAAAAGTCTGCAGCTTTTTGGTTGTTGTTTTTGTTGCTCTCCATGTCTCAGAGCCATACAATAGGACTGACTTGACATCTGAGTTGAAGATTCTTATTTTTGTGTTGGACTTGATTTCTCTTGTTCTCCATATGTTTCCCAATGCAATGAAAGCTCCTCTTGCTTTTTGTGTTCTTTTTTTTTGATATCATTGTCTGTCCCTCCAACTTTGTCTACATTACTGCCAAGATACGTGTAAGAAAATACCATTGTAAGAGTACATAAATGTTTAGGTCCAGGCTTTCTGAAATGTTATCAACTGTAGTCTTAGTTCATTGTTTCACAAAGAGCGAAAATAAGAGAATTCATGATAATATAAACTGTATTCTCAGTAACCCTCTAATGATGACACACTGAACCTTGTAGGAGGTAAAAAGCTTTAGATACAAGGATTATACCTTTTGAATACTGCCTTGTTTTTCAGAGGGTCTTGGTGGTTGCCTGACAACCCTTTGAGCAACCCAACTGCACTTTATACTGCTCTGACTGTGGGGAAATCAAATTAAAAATCAACATTTAAAACAAAAAAAAAAGCCGAACAATGATAAATATTTTTTTCTTCAAGTACCATGCCTGGTGGCGTAAGTGATCATGAATATCCACAACTTTATGTCTACAGTACTATTCATGAATTATGTTGTTGACTTCCTTCCATCCCACGATGTCAAACTTTTCAGTATCTGTTCCCTTTGTCCACCTCCATCTCTGTTCCCTTTGTCCACCTCTATCTTTGTTACCTTCAATCTTTCCTGTTGTCACAATACATTCCAGCTTCCTCCTTCTCATATCATGCCCAAAGAAAGTGGACTACTTCTTTCTAACAAGAGGAATACGCTTCCTTTGCACATTGACTTCTTTCAGGACATCCTCATTAATCTGTTCATCTATCCACGGTATTTTTAACATTCTGTAAAACCACATCTCTGTGGCCTCTAGCGCCTTCTCTACTTTTTACTAACTGTCCATGATTCATTTCCATATGTCAGGATTGTTTCGATAAAACACTTAAGAACTCCCTCACTTTCATTGACAAAGAATTGTTGCAAAATACTTTTCATTTTGTAGAATGCTGCTTTTGCCTGGGATACTCCACTCTTCACTTCTGAGATGTATCTTCCATCCGATGTTATTAACATGTCTAGGTAACATTTGAATCTTTTGATTTGTTTCAAAGCTGATCCATTTACTTTGATAGTGCATTCTGGAGAAAATATTATACTGCTATAAAATAGAAGCAGTCAAAAAAAGGCATGCACACCATCATTGCAGGCAGACGCTGGAACTGGGTTGGCCATGTTCTCAGAAGGGACTCTGACATCATCACCAGAACTGCTTGGCTATGGACACCAGAAGGACAGTAAAAGAGAGGCAGACCAAAGACAACCTGGCGGAGAACAGCGGAGGCTGAGATGCAAAGCATGAACTAGAGTTGGTGCACGGCAAAAAGGATGGCCACCGACCGAGCAAAATGAGGACAGTTTGTTGCTGCCCTACAAGACGCCACTAGGCGTGATGGTTACTGACTGCTTTGTCAGTCAGGGGCTAAGTAGTAGTAGTATAAAATAGAAGACTGTACCATCACAAGTCTGTACCACTTATGCAATGACATAATTTTCATCAAACTCTTTCACCTGTAGCAAGGCATAAACTACGACAGAAGTGATGGTAATGAGACTGGAAAATAGAGGATGTGGTAAAAATTTGAAATGAATGTTGTCATTAGTCTAATGCTCCTAAGGGAGCTTAGGACACGTGATTTATATGCTGATGAGTTTCAATCTTACACCTTTTTGTTTTTGTTAACACTGTATAAGCTGAAGGTATTCCCATCGCAGATACTGCCGTAAGATAGTGAAGTGTTAGAGATTTTACTAAATTAGGCTTCAGCTTTATGACGCAGGGTGACCGGTTACCTTCCTCGCTGCCTTTGCCATCCCTAACTCAAGAGCAGAGTCAGGTAACCGTTTACAGCAGGCTAGACTAGAGTGATGCTACCAGATGTTGAACCCAGTAACTTTACCTTCAGAAGCATATGTTTTAACCACTCTGCATTGATAAACCAACACAAAGGGAAAGGCTTAATTTTGCTTAGAGCAGGGTTTCTTAACCTTATTTTTGTGCCATGGACCCCGCCGATTGTTCGATGAAGGCTAAACATCCTTTTGATTGTACAATGAAAGTATGCACTCCTTTCATTGTCAGTCAAAGGCTATGGGCCCCTTCTTGGAATAAATTTACATAAATGCATAATAAAATACATTACACTTTAAATTTTAGGTTATCTTCACGGACCCCCTAGAAATGTTTCATGGACTTCCAAGGGGTCCGTGGATCGGACCCCCAAGATAGCAGTGGACAACATGTTAAGAAACCGTGCCTTAGAGTAGGGGTTCTCAACCTTTCATTGCTCATGGCCCCCTTCTGAGCCCCATTTACCTCTGTGGTCCCCCCCATTGTCACTGTTAGCAGGAAAAAAGGTTCCTTACCATCTTCCTGTGGACCGCCTAGAAATACGGCGTTGAGAACCACTGCCTTAGAGTATCTATCAAGTATGACAGTACTGATTTTTTTTTTATTACCTTGAACAATGGTCCAAATTTTGCTTGATGATGTCATAGTCTGTCTGGTACAAGGGGGTGTAATCCTTGGGGAGAAAAAAAAATTGAACAGCATGAACAAAAAACAAATAAATGGAATTAAAAATATAATAGCAGCAAACACATATAAAGCCATGTGTAGTACAGGGGAGAGTCCTCAGAAGAGACAAAAAAAGGACTACTGTGGCCTCAGGCGTGTCGAACAAGGAAACAAATATGAGGTGCAAGAGGCTGTGAACCTCATCATATGAAAAATATGTCACAGAAACAACTACTGCTAGAGCATGTGACGGCAAGGGACAGGCTCATCGCAACTGAAAATGATGTTGTAACACATAACAGAAGGTATAACAAAAAAGCAACAGCCTCTTTACTAAAATCAATACTAGCACTTAAGAGCTTTCATTGCATTTGGAAATATATGAAGATCAAAAGACATCAGGTCCAATACAAAAATCCAAATTTGTAATTCACGTGTCAAGTCAGTCTTATTGTATGGCTCTGGAACATGGAGAACAACAAACACAACTACTAAGAAGCTACAGACTTTCGTAAATAGGCGCTTGCGTAGAATAGAAAGATTGAAGTGGTATGACAATATCACTAATGCGGAAATGATGGTAAGAACCAGACAAGCACCAGTGGAACAAGAGATGAGAAAATGCTGGAGATGGTCATGACATATATCAAAGAAACCTGCTAATAGCATTACCAGGCAGTAGTTGTTCTAGAATCTCCATTGTAAGAAAGGTAGAGGAAGACCAAATAACACATGGAGAAAAGAACTGGAGACAGGCAGAGGAATTTCACCATTTTAATACAAGCTTTCATTGCACTGGGAAACATATGGAGAACAAGAGAGAAATCAAGTCCAACACGAAAATGAGAATCTTCAACTCAAATGTCAAGTAAGTCCTATTGTATTGCTCTGAGACATGGATAACAACAAAAACAACAACTAAAAAGCTACAGACTTTTATAAACGGGTGCTTGCGTAGAATAATAATAATAACAAATTCTTTAAGCACCAAACACGGTGCATACGGCAGAAACCAGTGCTCTCCAGGTTGTTCGTTGTGACGCCACTCCTCTTAGCTCTTGCACATTGTTTAATCCCAATGTTCTTCCTTCTCTTATTATTGTTCTTCTGAGTGTTTCTTTTGGTCTTCCTTTTTTCCTCTTACCCTCAGGAACCCAAGTGAGTGCCTGCAATGGTATTCTGTTGTTTTGCATTCGTAGGACATGACCGATATATGACCATCGTCTTTTCCTTATATAGTTGGAGACATATTTCTGCTTAGAGTCTTCTCTTATTTGTCGATTAGTCTTGAATTCTTTCCAACTGATGTTCATGAGTTTTCTAAGACATTTGTTCTCGAATGTATTCAGCTTGTTCTCCAATGATTTTGTTATTTTCCAACTCTCACAGCCGTATGTTAACACTGAGATAACATTTGAATTAAACAGACGAAGCTTGGTATGTATATTCAATGATCGTAATTTCCAAATGTTAGATAATCTATTGAAGGCGCTAGCTGCCAAAGCAATTCTAGTATGGATTTCTCTTGTTGTGTCACTGTAAAGTGCAATCTTTACTATCTTGCAATATAATACATTTATATACTTATTATGTTCGCAAATATTTTGTAAACAAAGTATTTCCTTTTTTAAGTGCTTAAGGAGAAGTCATTTTTGAGTTACTTCCCTTGAAAGTAGTTCCGTCATCTTCGATCGGACTCCGCGGACGATTCTAGGCCTACTGCGATTTATTCTTTGGCTGGGTAGGAATAGATTGTTCTTGCTTCAGTATATCTATGGCCTGAATTTATACGTAGTGTTTGTATGAGTAGGACGAGTCTGTCTTATATATGGATATCTTTACATTTCTAAGTCGAACTATGTTGGTTGTCGCTAGAAAAGGTCAAAGGCTATGCAGCGGAAGTATCGCTAGCAGGGGGTGTGATTCATGGCTGTCATCCTGTCGAATTTTGTTGTAGCGGGCTTATCGCCGAAAAAGTGATCTATAAGTAGATGGGGAAAAGTGATAGTCATTTAGACATGTTGTATGTACTTTACCCCAGTGTTTATTCTCTTTTGCCAAGGAATGGCAAAGTTATATTTCGCATAGAAAGGTAAAACCACAATTTATTATGAACTTGGGCTTCGCCATCGTTGTCGATAAGCAGATGCACAGTGGTACTTTTGAAAAGAATATTTATTCAAAGGAAGATGACATTCCTATGTATCAACACTAGATTGTATGATATTATTCAATTACCTCTATGAGAGAAGCTATGAAGAAATGAGGACATTTAACGACTGACCAATTTTGGTCTGTATCCAATAGTGAGTGAAGCTCACGAGAGAAGCACAGCCATGTTGAAATTCATATACTTTGTATTTATCGAGTGAGAAAAAGGGATGCCTGTACTATCGCTCGATGAACCAAGAGATCACTGCTACATGTGAGAATCCATGTCTGGGATTCCTATATCTTTATGAAAAATATATATATATTGAACTTTACGTGAAGGGATATTCGCTAGACGAGGTTAGGTCTAGGAGCCTTCCTATATATTGGTTATGGTCTGACGTGCCCAGTCAGTAAAGCCAGATGATTTACATGATGGAACTCTGAATGCTTATTTACGAATGCTCCATTATGATATTTGCCAAGCATGAATGCTAACTTAAGATGATATTCCTGTGATCAACATTATGCTGTCTATGTCGACATTTGTTCCTGTAACCATACACGTACTGTCCAAGTGTGCGTCTCATTAAATGTTATAAAAAGACCACCGTAGTTCCAGTACTTCTTGAATTCGAACAGTGTGAGTATGAGTGATGTACTACCAACCTGTCAACTCTATCGAATCATTCTACCATTCGCGTTCTGACATTCATATACACACTCATTGTCTACACTCACATTCTTGTCGGAGCCTCATCACGTTCCAGGACAAGATGACCTGTATGACCAAAACTGTGCTGGGTTTAATGAGTTGACAATCGTTACACTTTATTACACATCAGGACTGGAGAATATTTGACAGTGTTTGCGAAAGGAAATGTTATTGAACTGAGAAGTCCTACATCGATTGTTATCATTCACATCAACGATGGAGCTTCTATTTCTGTGTTGAATTTAAAATAATTAGACCAGAAGTATTTGTTTAATAAAGTACCACAGTACTGTACTATTAGGCAGTGTAACTGAGCCTTCTTTACAACACATTCTTTCTGCAACACTCTATTTACATCATATTGCCATACTATTTATGAATTTATGTATTTATGTTTAAATATTTATATGTGATATTTGTTTGTATCCAGCGGGTTGTTGTTTTGGTTGGGCGGTGTCACACAACAGAGTATCCCACGTAATAGAGGGTCTGATGTGTGCGTTTCTATAGGTGCAATTTTCTTGATTGAAAATTTGCTGCGACAGCTGTTGCTATTAGTGTTAGCTGTGAAGACTGTACTCATTGTTGTTTTTGTAATATTCCTCTGTTCTTTAGTTTGTTTTGATTTGTTTGTAATTTGTTGGTCTACCCTATTCTATCTTTCAGTTCTATTCTCAATTTATATTTATATACTGTGGCGTTATTTGTATTTGTTATCCTCTTGCGGTTTATCTTTTATTGTTTTTCCCATTTGATTTATTTCATCTCCGCAAATGTTTTCATGTTCTCCTGTATAACTGTTTTGTTTTGTGCCTGATCGACATACACTATTTTAAATATAGTTGATCATATAAATTGATGTACAAGAATCAACTGATAGTTAATTGCTTTTACTAAAGGTACACAGTTGATGATATAAAACACTATTTCTGGTGCACTGCACTTATATTATAGAGTGAACCAGCAACTTATAGCTGTTATTATATAAGGATTTATACAAGACCTTTGTAAGGCTTGTTTCCCACAGTGATTGGGATAGTTAAGTACTATTTTCCACAGGTTACAAAGTTATCATACAAGGTCTTTGATTAAGACTAAGAAAGTGAATTTATTTACTTTTGCAAATTACTGATCTTATTAGACAAGATGTCTACATTAGATTATTTTATCACACAAGGCAGGGCTCTTGATAAGACTGGTCAGCAATTAGAAGAATGGGCAGTTGCTCAATATGACAAAGCATTAGCTGCAGAAGAGAGAAAACTTGCTGCTGCTGCTGAAGAAAGAAAAGCATTGATTGAGGAGAAAAAATTAGCAGCTGAGGAAAAAAAAATTACAAAGAGAGTATGAACAAAAGAAATTGCAGATACAGACTGATGAAAAAAGATTCCAGATGGAAATGGAAAAAGAGAAAAGAAAGGATGAAGCTGCTGCAGAAGAGAGAAAATTACAAGCTGAAGCTCAAGAGAAAAAAGCAATAAGAGAACATGAACACCAAAAAGAACTTTTAGCATTTGAGTTAGAAAAGTTAAAGTTAACAAACATAAGTGATGGTAATCAAGCATCTGGTGGTAATGGTAAACCCTTTACTTACAAGGTCAAGGTACCAGCGTTCAACCCTTCCAGTGATGACATAACATTCTGGCTAAATAGATTTGAACGCTCGTGTCGAGCCCATAATGTGGACAAATCACAATATGCTAACCAGTTATCAGAAAATCTGAAAGGTGATTCTCTGACTAGTTTAAGTTTGGTTGAAGAGGCTGACAAAGATAACTATGATGTTATTAGGGCAGCCTTATTAAAGAAGTATCAGTTGTCTGAAGAGGGTTATCGGAAGTTGTTTAAGACAATGGTGCCTGAGGCAGGTGTAGAATTCTCAGAATTCATTGCAAGGACACGTCTTACATTTGATCGTTGGATTGAGCTATCCAAAACAGAAAAGACTTATGAAGCCCTTATGGACTTGATACTCAGAGACAAGATTATGTCAAGTATAAATAAACCTTTCCTCGAATTCTTACATGAGCGTAAACCTAAGTCTCTAAAAGAAATGGAACAGTATTGTACCCAATACGTCACTGCACATCCGGACGTAGCTATTAGCAACAGTAAGGTTAAAGAAGGTATGCCAGTTGCTTCTGCAACACCATACAACCCTAATCACTCTCACAAATTCCAAGGACCTCAAAATAAGTTTAATAAAAAAGGTAACTATTACAGTTATCAGAACCAAGGTAACCAATCATTTCAGGGTTCTTCTTCGAATACCTGGAGAAGAGCTGACAGCCCTCGATTCAGGGGTGGTCATAATTACAGGAACTTTCGCAAAGGAAGTCATTCTAGAAACTATCCAAGTTTTCCTTCATGGAGACAACAGGATCATAATTACCGAGATACTCATTATAATGAATATGATGATAGTAACCAAAGGAGCTATGATTCAAACCCGAGTAGGGGTTATAATAGTGGAAACAATGATAAGTACAGAGGCAATAATAACAGAGGTAGAGCACAATTCAAAAAACATAAAGCTCATTACCAGGCGAACTCTGCACAGCAAGAGTCCCACGAAGCCTATAAACAAAATAAAGATAATGATGACTCTAATAATATGGCATGTGCCGCTTTTGATTTAGGGAGAGCATCTCAGTGCCCCCAATGCAAAACATTATTTGAGCCAACCACAGTGTCTACTTTAAGCTGTGGGCATCCTCTTCCCGCTCTTCCTGCGTCAATCGCGCATGATGGGAGAGGTTCTCTTGTCTTACACAAAGGTTTAGTAAATGACAATCCAGTCTCAGTACTTTTTGATTCTGGATGCACAACTATTGGGGTTAGGCAGTCACTCATAGATCCTTCTCATTCTACAGGCAAAGTAGTCAAATGCGTAACATTTGGCGGCACCATAGAGAAATACTCTACCGCTATCATTAGGATTGCTACTCCTTTCTTCACAGGAGATGTACACGCATGTCTTTTGCCGAATCCGATCGCTGATCTTATCATCGGTCGCATTCACGGAGTCAAAGAATGCACTCCGGAGCAAATTTCCGTTTGGGAAAATCAAAATATGCAATCTGCTAATGCGGTAGTCACTAGAGCTCAAGCTCTCAATATGCCTGAAACTTCATCTGTTGAAGATAATGAAGTGCATAACCAAGATGATCCCTTGGTAATTTCTCGTGACTCGTTTATAAAACAACAAGAAGAAGATCCGACTCTTAAGAAATTCTTCACTCTTGTAACGAAAGGTGATCCGAATAAAGATTCAAATTGTAAATCTTGGATTACAATGAAGAATGGCGTACTTGTACGTATGGTGCAAGACTCCACTAAGTCAAGTCATTCTCAGATTCTTGTACCCAAGAATTTGAGAGTTAAGATCTTACAACATGCACACGACTCTCAGTGTGCTGGTCACATGGGTTTTTCCCGTACAAAGTCAAGAGTTCTTGCGGCTTTCTTTTGGCCTTTTGTGAACAAGGACATACGGATCTATTGTCGATCCTGTAAAGTATGTCAAGAAGTCAAATCCAAAGGTCCTCGTCATGCTGCGCCTATTCAGGCTGCAGATATTCCTATTCGTCCATTCCAGAAAATGGCGATAGACATCATTGGTCCATTCAAGATCAAATCTGCTAGAGGACATCAGTTTATCTTAACGTGTGTAGACATGTGCACACGTTGGCCAGAGGCTATCCCTCTAAAGAGCATTACTACCGCTGACATTGCAGATGCTCTTTGGCTTATATTTTCTCGGCTGGGATTCCCCGGAGAAATATTATCAGATCATGGCACCCAACTGATATCGGATACCATGTCTCAAGTAATGTCTACTCTACAGATAGAGAGATCTTTGAGTAGCATCTATCATCCTATGTCCAATGGGATGGTCGAGCGACTAAATAGAACACTTAAGAACTTATTAGGGAAGATAACTGAGGATCATCCTCAAGATTGGGATAGGGTTTTACCCGCGGCCCTCTTCGCGTACAGAGAGGTCCCCAATGAACATACAGGGTTTTCTCCCTTTGAACTTGTCTTTGGCGCGCGACCGCGCGGCCCAATGTCTTTGCTGCATGATCTTATAACAGCTGACAATATTGACGATGACACAAAATCTTCTTACGAGTATGTCATCGCGCTGAGACAGAAGATTATCGAAGCATGCAAATTGGCAACGTCCTCTTCTGAATTTGCTAAGCAGAAGGCAAGACAATTTGCTAATAAGAAGAGAACTTTACGACAACTTTGTCCTGGTGACAAAGCATTTGTTTTGCTACCTTGTCGTGAAAATAGACTCCTTATTAGTTGGAAAGGTCCGTACGATATAATATCGAAAATTTCAGATGTTGACTACATCGTCGATATCAACGGGAAGCATAAAACCTTCCACATCAATATGCTTACGGAGTTCCATGAACGTCCTGACTATCTACAGCCTATTTTCCAGGCAACGGACGATTCTCATGTCAAACATGGTCATTACTCATCACTGTCTGTAATACAGGATGAGGAAACAAGTTTTTCGGATGTTAATCTTCCGCTTCCAATGATCCCACTTCATTCTAGTGAATCATGGAAAGACGTTACTGTTTCTCTTGATTTGTCTCTAGGAGAACGGCGACAAGTTTCGTCTATGTTACAAACATTTCAGGATGTCCTCACTGACATCCCTGGACAAACTCATGTCATTGAGCATGACATTGTTCTAACTGAACATACTCCAATTAGGGTTAGACCTTATCCTATCCCTATACATTTCCAAACACAGGTTGAAAAGGAGTTGGATGAAATGATAGATTTACAAATAATCGAACCATCCACTTCTGCATATTCTTCGCCGATGGTTATTGTTCGAAAAAAAGACAATAACATACGTCTTTGCGTTGACTATCGCAAATTGAATCAAGTTACGAAGTTCGATGCTGAACCTATGCCTTTACTAGAAGAGCTACTTACTCGTCTTTCTAAATCGCATTTTTTCACTAAACTTGATTTGTCTAAAGGATATTGGCAAGTTCCATTATCCGAACGCGCCAAACCTCTTACCGCTTTCTCTACTCCCAGAGGCCTTTTCCAATGGAATTTTATGCCTTTCGGCCTTATGAACGCACCAGCTACATTTGTACGCATGATGCGTCGAATCCTATCGTATCGGTCAGATGTCATTGCTTATCTAGACGACATCTGTCTTTTCAGCGATACTTGGGAAGATCACTATTCAGGGTTAGTTGAATTATTATCAACTCTGCGTGAGTATAACCTGACAGCAAAACCATCTAAAGCTTGTATTGGCTTTAGCGAAATTGCTTTCTTAGGCCATCGAGTAGGTCACGGTTTCTTGAAGACAGAAGACCATAATATCACTAAGATACTTAACATCTCTATCCCTAGGACTAAAAAGCAAGTGCGAAGTCTTTTAGGTCTCATACAATTTTATGGACGTTTCATTCCGAATCTGTCCTCTATCATGGCACCTCTCTCTACACTATTAAAGAAAGGGTCGCCTAACATGGTTCACTGGTCTCATGAATGCCAATCTTCACTAGAGAAGATCAAAACTATGTTTTCATCACCACCTATTTTAGTGTTACCTACAACAGATAAGACATTTGTTCTTCGTAGTGACGCTTCATCCACTGGGATTGGAGCGGCACTAATGCAAGAGTACTCTGGAACTCTGCATCCTGTAATGTATATATCCAGAAAACTTAATGCTGCAGAAAGGAATTACTCGGTTTTAGACCGTGAATTATTGGCAATGGTTTGGTCAATTCTCAAACTCCAAAGATTCCTTCTGGGCGCGCATTTCGTAGTGGAAACTGACCAAAAAGCTCTTACGGCTATCCAAAGTAAGAACTTGAAGAGCTCGAGATCAACTCGATACGCAATCGCTCTTCAACCTTTTCATTTTTCGGTACGAGCTATCCGTGGTTCAGAAAATGTGATGGCGGACATTCTGTCCAGATGCCCACATGATGCCACTTAACTGTTAAATATTGGTTTTTTTTAATATGTATAACTTTACAACAGTTATTTTTTGTTTCTTTACTAAGATACACATTTGTAATTTAATAATAGAATGATGGTATCGCTACTTAGCGGTTTATTGATGTTTATTCACCGCTGTTCTTTGATGATTGTTTCTTCATAAATCATAAATTTAAGATTATAGTGTGAATTTTTGGTATGCATTGTATAATTACCAGAATTGTATTATACGTAGATCACACCTTCCTGGAAACATTTATTCGTAGAGAAACAATTTCTCTCAGATTTTGAGATATATTCTCACCGGTCATATTAGGAATTATAGTTATTCCTGATATTTTCATCTGCGCAGTATTCTTGCGTTGTGAGCCTATTCTACGTTGCTCCTAGATGTATTTAAAAAAAAAAAATTTTTTTTTTTTTTTTCCCGGGAGGTGTGGTAAGACTGTAAAGTGCAATCTTTACTATCTTGCAATATAATACATTTATATACTTATTATGTTCGCAAATATTTTGTAAACAAAGTATTTCCTTTTTTAAGTGCTTAAGGAGAAGTCATTTTTGAGTTACTTCCCTTGAAAGTAGTTCCGTCATCTTCGATCGGACTCCGCGGACGATTCTAGGCCTACTGCGATTTATTCTTTGGCTGGGTAGGAATAGATTGTTCTTGCTTCAGTATATCTATGGCCTGAATTTATACGTAGTGTTTGTATGAGTAGGACGAGTCTGTCTTATATATGGATATCTTTACATTTCTAAGTCGAACTATGTTGGTTGTCGCTAGAAAAGGTCAAAGGCTATGCAGCGGAAGTATCGCTAGCAGGGGGTGTGATTCATGGCTGTCATCCTGTCGAATTTTGTTGTAGCGGGCTTATCGCCGAAAAAGTGATCTATAAGTAGATGGGGAAAAGTGATAGTCATTTAGACATGTTGTATGTACTTTACCCCAGTGTTTATTCTCTTTTGCCAAGGAATGGCAAAGTTATATTTCGCATAGAAAGGTAAAACCACAATTTATTATGAACTTGGGCTTCGCCATCGTTGTCGATAAGCAGATGCACAGTGGTACTTTTGAAAAGAATATTTATTCAAAGGAAGATGACATTCCTATGTATCAACACTAGATTGTATGATATTATTCAATTACCTCTATGAGAGAAGCTATGAAGAAATGAGGACATTTAACGAATGACCAATTTTGGTCTGTATCCAATAGTGAGTGAAGCTCACGAGAGAAGCACAGCCATGTTGAAATTCATATACTTTGTATTTATCGAGTGAGAAAAAGGGATGCCTGTACTATCGCTCGATGAACCAAGAGATCACTGCTACATGTGAGAATCCATGTCTGGGATTCCTATATCTTTATGAAAAATATATATATTGAACTTTACGTGAAGGGATATTCGCTAGACGAGGTTAGGTCTAGGAGCCTTCCTATATATTGGTTATGGTCTGACGTGCCCAGTCAGTAAAGCCAGATGATTTACATGATGGAACTCTGAATGCTTATTTACGAATGCTCCATTATGATATTTGCCAAGCATGAATGCTAACTTAAGATGATATTCCTGTGATCAACATTATGCTGTCTATGTCGACATTTGTTCCTGTAACTATACACGTACTGTCCAAGTGTGCGTCTCATTAAATGTTATAAAAAGACCACCGTAGTTCCAGTACTTCTTGAATTCGAACAGTGTGAGTATGAGTGATGTACTACCAACCTGTCAACTCTATCGAATCATTCTACCATTCGCGTTCTGACATTCATATACACACTCATTGTCTACACTCACATTCTTGTCGGAGCCTCATCACGTTCCAGGACAAGATGACCTGTATGACCAAAACTGTGCTGGGTTTAATGAGTTGACAATCGTTATACTTTACTACACCAGTCCCAACATCTACATTTATCAACTGGTGGACATTCACGTCATTTAACAAATAAAGCGTGATTCAACAACTAGTAGCCAGTATGAGTTAACAACAACAGAGTTTAACAGTCACCATCCTGAGTCATTTTACTGCCTAAATAATTGAAACTTTCAACTTTCTGTAGTTTTTCCCCGTTCAAGATGATATCAAAGGTCTCGTTAGAAAAGTTCATAGCTTTAGTTTTAGAGGCATTTATTTGGAGACCTATTTGAACCGAAAGATGACACAAATTACACTGGCTAACAAAAAAAAATTTTTTTTTTCTTTCTCTAACATTTCTATGTTTTTCTGGTCAATTTTAATGCGCTGTTTTTTAATCTGCAAACCTTTTTTCTCTATCAGGTCGGGATCTCTAGAAATACGCAATTGAAGTTTTTTAACAACACATACAGTATTACAACATCATTCGTACAAGAAGTACAACAGTTATGTAGGCTTGAATTTCTTTGCAGTCGACTTTTGTCGGTGAATGGCATGTGGTACATCGCGATGAAGCATCCAACAATAATCGGCAAGCATGGTCACACTCCACCGTCCTTGATAATGTGACTCCATTACGGCGATATCTTGATGGAATCGTTCTCCATGTTGTTCGCTGACTTCGCCAAGGTTGTCAGGGAAAAAGTCAAGATGCGAATCGAGCAAATGGATTTTGAGGGACATGTTACAGCCCATAACTCTGTATGCATCTATGCACTGCTTAACAATATGCACATAGTCGACAGATTTGTGATTTCCCAGAAAGTTATCGACGATCGATTCGAATGCCATCCATGCGCGAAGTTCACTACCATGTAACAAGTTCTCGAATTGTTTGTCTGCAATAACTTTCCTAATCTGTGGTCCTACAAAGATACCTTCCTTTATCTTTGCATCGCTAACTTGCGGAAACTTTTCTCGAAGAAAAGTGAAAGCTTTGCTCGTTTTATCTAACGCTTTTGCGAAATTCTTCATGAGCCCCAACTTTATATGTAACGGTGGTAAACATGATGCTGTCTTTGTTAACTAATGACTCGTGTATTACATTTTTATGCCCGAGCTGCATACGATCCCTGATAGGCCACACCTTTCTTGCATAATGTTCCTGTCTGTTGCGGCTGTCCCATTCACATAGGAAGCAACAAAATTTAGTATACCCAGTCTGCATGCCCGTGAGAATTGCAATGACCTCTAGGTCTCCACAAATCCGCCATTGGTAGTCATTGTATTTTATTTTTGCCAAAAGTATAGCCATATTGTCATAAGTTTCTTTCATATGAACAAAGTAGGTGACTGGAATTGATGAAAATAAATTTCCGTTATGCAATAACACGGCTTTTAGACTAGTCTTGGAAGAGTCAATTAAAAGTCGCCATTCGTTGACTATGTGCTCATGACCGAGGTGCACCATTAGACCGTTTACATCTTTGCAATAGCAAATGTCATCATCCATCTCAAAGTATTGAACAAGTTCTCTGAGTCTATGACGAAATTTAGGTATCGGAGTATTGGGCGCTAAAAGATTCCATTCTTTGAGTTGCGAACCGAGTAATTCCGCTTGTCTTTTGGTAAGAGCGAGATCACGTATTAGATCTGAAAGTTCTGAATGGTTAATTAAGTGAATACGATCATTCACCGGTATATAATCCGAGTCAGAATTAGTTTCTAAAGCAGGTAAACTATCACTTTCTGATGGTTCATTCACGTCCAACGGATATTGTTCTGGTGGAACTGGGATCGGACACGTGATTGGATCATGAGGCACTGGTTTCGAAACCGATTCAATATTTGGATAAACCACAGACTTTCTAGTTTTAAAAGTGAAACCATTGGTATTTGTCAAGCAGAAGTAACAATCAGTAGAGTGATTTGTCGGTTCACGCCATATTACTGGCACTCCAAAAGGCATCGACTTATGCTTCGGCGATTTTCGTAACCAACCTGCCAATGTATTTGCACAAGTCGAACAAACTGCATTTGGCTTCCAAGATTTATTTGCATCATCAACTTTCGAATCGAAATAAAGTTCATATGCTTTCTTTAGTAATGGTGTAACGTTTTTCTGGTGAACACGATAGGTAAAATATCCGCACACGTAACAGAACAGATCAGCCGAATTTCTACAACTTCTAGAAGCCATATTTCGCTCAGAATTATTTCAAAATACAGTAACTATTTGAAAAATAGCGTAACATATGTCATGCATCTTTTAGCAGTATAAAAAGTAGAATTATTTTGCATTTTATTAATTTTTAATAAGTTATATAGTAAAAATGAAACGGAGCAAATAACGGTTTCCCAAAAATATATTTATTCACAAATATCTTAAGAACCCGATGTGATAGAGATAAACGGATTTCAGATTTGAAATCAGCGCAAGAAACTGACCTAAGAACACTTATTCTTATATAAGAAAGAAAAATGTTGTTTGTCAGTGTTATTTACTGCTTCTTGGTATTGTCTGGGTGTTGAACTTAAGAATGCTAAATCATCTGCGAAATCCAGGTCCCCCAGGAATTTTCCATTTGTCCATTTTATATCTAATTGTTCATTGTGGGTATAGTTTCTCATAACCCAATCAATAGCTATTCCAAAAAGTAGTGGTGACATAATACAGCCTTGTTTCACCCCTGTTTCTACTGTAAACCATTCTGTATTCCCTTTATTTGTTGGAAAACCATAGACTGTAAGTATCTTCCACAATACATGATCGTTTTGGCCTGAAACCCGCTTGTTCTTCTCTGATCTTTTCGTCAGCATGCAATTTAAGTCTTTCTAACATCATGCAACATAATAATTTTCCAGGTACTGATAATAGAGATATACCACGCCAGTTATTACAGTCTGATAGATCACCTTTCTTCGGTAACTTTACAATAATACTGTCTTTCCATTGTTGTGGTGGCTGTTCTTCTCTCCATACTTCATTTATAATATCTAAAATTCTCAAGAGGTTGTTGTCATTAACTGCTTTAATCATTTCGCCTGAAATTTCGTCAACTCCAGCAGCTTTAAAAATTTTTAATCTTTTAACGGCTTGTTTGATCTCGTCCAGCGTGAATTCATCGCAAGTTATTGGCAAGGTGGTTGTGGGTGTTTCATTATTAAAATCAGGTGTTACTGTTGGTGGTGGTCTGTTTAGCACCTCTATGAAGTGCTCAGCCCATCTCTTCATTTGTTCTTTTTCTGTTGGTATTGGATTCCCTAATTTATCTTTAACAGGTGTTTCCATATCAGTAGGCTGGTGACATAGTTGAATAGAAGGACTGAAATGGTATGAGAAAGTCACAAATGTGGAATTCATGACAAGTACCAGAGGAACAAGAGTTGAGAAGAAGACGCTGGCGATGGATAGGACACACCTTGAGACCTGTTGATAGCATTACAAGGCAGTCCTTGTTCTGGAATCCACAGGGAAAGAGAGGCAGAGGTAGACCAAAAAACACATGGAGAAGAGAGCTGGATGCAGAGGTGAAAATAATGAGGAAAACATGGAAAAAACTTGAGCATATGGCACGGGACAGGAAGACTTGGCATGTGTTTGTTGAAGGCCTATGCTCCTCGGGGAACTAAAGGGTATTGATTGATTGAATACAAACTGCTACACAAACAACATTAAAAGAGAACATGAATGTTTTGGTGCAGGATTTCTGCAAGAGAACCATCTGCAATGGTGGTTTCATGCTCCACAGGGAGAAAGAAAACAGGGAAACGATAATTAAAAACAAAATTGTTCAATAACGTAATTGGACACGTACTGCAGACTCAATAAGTTACGAGAAGCTGAAGGAAAAAACAGGTCTGTGTATTAAACAGGAAAAGAAATTGTTAGGCCGAGTGATGAAGCAGGCACGTGAACAAAACAAATATGGGTCAAGAACATAGCGTTTAAGTAAAACTCACTCAGTAAAACACCTGGACACAATACGTTTTGCCACAAAAGGATGCGATGAACTGCAAATAAAGTCAGTGAGGGTAAAGAAATGACCTCAAAATATTGGAACATTGAAGACTATCACCGCACGTAGTTCAAGCGGGGTATGTTTAGGGAGACAAGAGGATTAAGGCTCCCTCGTGTATGTTGTAAGAGTCAACTTATATGAGGGTCGAGCAACCTCATCATATAACACAAATGACTAGAGAAACCACTGCTGCATGAGGACATGAATGTGCTGACGCAGGCTTCCTACATGAGAACATGAATGTGCTGACGCAGGCTTCCTACATGAGAACATGAATGTGCTGACGAGAATGTGCTGACGCAGGCTTCCTACATGAGAACATGAATGTGCTGACGCAGGCTTCCTACATGAGAACATGAATGTGCTGACGCAGGCTTCCTACATGAGAACATGAATGTGCTGACGCAGGCTTCCTACATGAGAACATGAATGTGCTGACGCAGGCTTCCTACATGAGAACATGAATGTGCTGACGCAGGCTTCCTACATGAGGACATGAATGTGCTGACGCAGGCTTCCTACATGAGGACATGAATGTGCTGACGCAATACAACAGGAAGCAATCTGATCATCAGAAGAAGTCCCCCATCTGACAAGTGTTTCGGCCCGATTACTCCTTTACACTCTAAGGGGGGCGGGCCCACTTGGGTCATGACTCCCAAGCGTCTCAGCTTCCTGTTGTCTTGTATCGAAAATGAACCCATTTCACTTACGGTAGCAACTTTTAATCCACAACGCCAGCCGTGGGGGCAATTGTGAAAGTAACAAAGAAAAGACAAATTATTCCGTTCGTTCCGTCGCCCTTCACAACTAAGGACACACACTGAGACACGAGCGCGCAGCCGACGAACCTTAGCCACTGCGCGCCGCACGCCACTGAAATTCTGTACCTGACACACTCCCTATAGTATACATCGCCTGTTGCCCCAGAGTCGCAGCCCCCTCACTAGTACACCATAAAAACTTAGCGCTGTGGACTTAGAAAAAATTTTGGTGTTTTCTGTACCGCAGCGTTTACCGTCACGATCTCCATTGCCCACTGCGGTTGTTCCACAGCCAGCCTGATGCCTTTTCGGCAGTTTCGCTAAGCCTCTTCAGTGCCCTTGTTCTAGACTGTCCCTTCAACCCCAACAGTTTCAATAAATCATACATTGATGCAGCCACAAGCCCTCTTGCGCCCACTTCAACCGCCATGACCCTTGCACTGAATCCATCATGTCTCAGATCCGCGGCTAGATCGCTATACTTGGCCGCTTTAAATGAATGTTGCTCGTCTAATCTGGATTCAAATGGCACGGTCAGTTCAATCAGTATGACCTGAAGCGTTGCTGAAGAATGAAGCACTATATCCGGCCGTCTCCGCGATTTTCTGATACTCTCTGGATATGCCCCCCGTCCAGGTAGGTCTACCGCCATCTCCCAGTCGTTTGCACAGTCAAGAAGAGATGGTAAACTGCTACCAGGTTTACTCGGTTTGGGGTGTGCTGACTTTCCTGCCCTCAGAAAGTATGTGTTTGTGGTGTCTGGCCGGACTTTGCTATTCGCTTTCATTCTTGCCTGATCTATTGTCGCAGCAAGCTCATTTAGCACTTTGTTATGGCGCCAAGTGTATCGTCCTTGCCCTAATGCCACCTTACACGCTGAGAGCACGTGTTCAAGTGTCTGCCTCCCCTGGCACAGGGGGCACTGCTCATCATCCGACTTTCCCCATTTCACAAGGTTGGTGGCCGACGGCAGCAGGTCATACATTGATCTAACCACGAAGCTGAGCCTAAGAGGTGCCATATGCCATATATCATTCCATGTCAAGGATCTCTGCAGGGCTCCTTCCCATGTAGTCCATTGGCCTTGTTGGACCTGCTGCACTGCTTTTAGCAACCTCTTATCATTCTCAGCTCCTCGTATCTCCTGAACTACCATGTCTCTGCGTTCCCTGCTTGATGCCTTGGACCACCAGCGGATGTCACCATGCCCAAATCCCCGTCTATTCGTTTGTGTGTATCCGATTACCTCTCTCAGTTTGAGTGACTCTTCAGCAGCATCAACAGCTTCTTCCACTCTCCACTTCCTTCCCGTTTTCAGTGTGGGCTGAATGGACTTAACCACGTCATCAGCTGACTCGCGTAGCATCATTGCAAGCCTTGCTTTTCCAACTTTGTACTCTTCAACAACTGACTTGAAGGGAAGCAGAAGTTTTGACTTTTTGCAGTACAGTGCTACATCTGACAGACCTGGTGGTGCCCCTAGCCATTTTCTCATGAACTTGTTGACCTTCTGCTCTATAGCTTCCACTGTACTTGTGCTTACTTCATATATAAGCAGTGGCCACAGCAACTTCGGTATCAACATGAACTGGAGGCACCACAGTTTGAACTTTCCCAGGAGTCTGCTTTGGTCTATGATCTGTAGTCCTCTGTCTGCCATTTCTATTGTCTGTTGCACTGCCTTCGAGTCTTTTAAAGAGGCATCGTACACCCTGCCAAGACTTTTAACAGGTTCCTCAATGACAGTAGGGATTCTTTGGCTGAAAACCGTGAATATGACCTCTGCTATCTTCCCTTTCCTGACTGATAGGCTTCTCGACTTCTTGGGTTTGAAGCTCATTCTGCACCAGCTGACTAGTTCATCCAGGCGTGCTAACATCCTCCGGGCCTGATGTTCATCTGATGTCAGAATTGTTGTGTCATCCATGAATGCTTTGAGCGGTGGCATGTGACACATTCCACCGAGCTTTGGACCTATAGCCATTCCTTCAGCCGCATTGAGGATTACCTGCATAGCCATGACGAACAGTATCGGAGAGATGGTACATCCCATCGCAATTCCAACTTCAAGGCCAATCCACTTCGTTGTGTACTCTCTGGTTGAAAATCTGACAGAAAACCCTGCGAAATACAGCTTCAGCATTGCTGCAATCTCTTGTGGAACATGATACATTTCTAGGGCCTGCCACAACATCTGGTGTGGAACGGATCCATAAGCATTCGCTAGATCCAACCAGATTACATGGAGGTTTGTTCTGTCAGACTTTGCCTTTTGGATTGCTTCCCAGATCATTGTGGCATGCTCTACATGCTTCCTACATGAGGACATGAATGTGCTGACGCAGGCTTCCTACATGAGAACATGAATGTGCTGACGCAGGCTTCCTACATGAGGACTTGTTGAAGTGGTGGCTCCAAGTGTCACAGGGTGCAAAAATGGGAAATGAATGAAAGAGTGTATCAAACCCAATGGTGGGGTAAATGAAAATAGGTTAAAGCCTTACTAGGACAAAGAAACTGCCGGATAACCTTTAGTATTTGTTACTAGTATATCAAATAGAGAGACATGAGGGCACTGGACATAAATCCAGCAACCTGGGAGGATGAAGCTGCCGATCACACCAAGTAGCGATGCTATCTACGGTGCCACCTCAGATTGGGCGAAAAGAAGCTCTCACAACAAGCAGAAGAGAGGAGAAAACGTCGAAAGGAACACCAGGAAAATAAGCATCTGAGGGCTGTCACCTCAGGGGCGCATTCCCATAGTCAGTTATGACTGAAGGGGCTATTATTATTATTATCAAATTAACTGCAATAACCATTTACAGAACATCTGCCACACCTCTACAGCCAAATGAAACACGCACAACCTAGAACACATTCAACATAAGATGGTAACAAACTTAGCATAAACAGTTTCTTCTAAGTTAGCATGATACTGATACAAGAATAACAGTTTGGACTGCTGACAAATGAAACCTGTTCACAGCATCACAAGACAGTCCTTATTCTGGAACCCCCAGGGTAAGAGAGGTAGAGGGAGACCAAGAAACACACAGAGAAGAGAACTGGAGACATGGAAAGAACTTGAGCAGATGGCACGGGACAGAAGATTTGGCATAAGTTTGTTGAAGGTCTATGCTTGTTGGGGAGTTGAAAGGTAATGAATGAATGCTGACAAGGTAATGAATGAATGCTGACAAACTTGCTATAACAAAGATGAGATCTATCTCCTGAGAGCACACACCACTGCAACTAGTCTCCTTGCAGGAAGCCTGCACAGAGTATTCCTATGCTGTTAAAGTGGTGGTTTCTGAAGCAATTCATTTTACATGAAGAGGCTGCTACATCTTATATTAGACATGCCTAGCCCTACACAGGAAAGGTTTCACGAAAAGCTGGATGACCTGATTATTACTGAGCATCGTGGACAGGACTTGACTGACCAATGAAATATTTCTTAAAGTTAGCTCACACTAAAAAATGTGTCAGCAGTTTAAATCCATCACCATCAAAGACATTGGTCTGCAGTTCCATGCTATAAAAGCAGCAAATGTGTGTGACACTGGCCAACGTGTTTAATTTACTAAACTTGGGTGCCTTTGAATAAAAGAGTGGAAGTATTTATGCATCATGGATAGGACACACACTGAAGAAACCTGTTGATAGCATTACAAGGCAGTCCTTGTTCTGGAACTCCCAGGGCAAGAGAGGCAGAGGTAGACCAAGTGGCACATGGAGAAGAGAGCTGGAAACAGAGGTGAAAATGATGAGGAGAACGTGGAAAGAACTTGAGATGATGGCTACTTGGCATGTGTTTGTTGAAGGCCTATGCTCCTTTGGGAGTGGAGGGTTATGATGATGATTTATGCATCAAGAAACCCTGACACCATCACTAGAACTGCTATGTTATGGACCCCACAAGGAAGGCAAACTAGAGGCAGACCAAAGAGAACTTGGCAGAGAACTGTGGAGGCCAAGATGAAAAGCATAAACCAGAGTAAAGGTGTAGAGCCCTTTTCGTAGACCTCTACACTCCTTTACAGATGGAGGTAGTCTCATATTATTAATATGTTGTCCTACCTCTGTAATAAACTTTACGCACCGACTTACATGAGAGTAAGTCTTATTGTTGAAGCTGGATTATGTTTTTTTTGACTATATTGTTGAGACTGTTTGTGTTCTTGTGTCAATCGTGCTGATTTCGCGAATATATTAAATCTGGATGCAGCAAGATGAAAACTCAACGTAGGCACATCAACAAGTGCCAATACTGTGATAGTCAAACTCGTTACTTGAAAGTTCATACATTGTTTATTGACATCACATCATACGGGACGATACATTCAACGTGGACGGTTAATAGGTAATTCAACATGATGATTGTGGACGCATGTCCTCAATAAAAATTCAAATAAATAGTCTCAGAAGAATCCTCAAGCAAATTCTGACCAGGTCTCTGAGTGAATACATCAATAGTCATAAAGGTCATGAAGTAGTTAAGTACAAGGTTATATTGATCACGGTTGACCTTTCCTCAAGGACAGGAGATTCTCATTATACTTGGTAGTATCTAAGATCCCGATCTTTAGTATGTTCATTTATAAAGAAGTCCTCATCAACTAATCATAGTCGAACGTAGGTGCAGGTTCCTACTAAATACCTTCTAGGCATGTAAAGTTACTTAGGCATTGATACTTGAATTACCTCTTGTGTAAGCCGAGACTGACCCCAACGGCTTCCTAATATTATATAGATAACGTAGATCCACGGTAGTTACCGCCGATCCCTTTGATAGGCATTTACTGGCATACAAAAATATATCTTCAGCTGTGAATCCATTTCGGTACAGGCTAGTTACCTGTCATCGACTAGATACTCACGACTTTGGAGAACAATCATTATTATTATAATAAGTACATACTTGGTTCTTCCAACGACTCAACACTTACGTGGACGACTACCGGCTACGACTGCTAATCCGCAGGACCGGGTCTAAACATCAATACTTCACTCAAAACACGGGTTTCGAACTCCCAAAGCTTCATTAGTAGAACTTCGGATTCTTGCTTCTCGAACCCACACATGACGTCAACCGACTGTCTAGATACCCGTGCGGACGGGATAACCCCTATACGCCTTAGTGCACAACCGTGCGCTAATGAAATCAGACTCACCAATAAGACTTACTCTCATGTAAGTCGGTGCGTAAAGTTTATTACAGAGGTAGGACAACATATTAATAATATGAGACTACCTCCATCTGTAAAGGAGTGTAGAGGTCTACGAAAAGGGCTCTACAAAAGGGTACCACACAAATTATGGGTACCACACGAATGATGTCTACAGACCAAGCAAAGTGGAGAGTTTGTTGCTGCCCACGAGTTGCCACCAGGCATGATGGCCACTGATAGTTATGTCTGTCTGTGGCTAAGGAAGGAAAAGAAGACGCAGACAAGTAATGAATGTGAAATAGATAACGGCAGTTTAACATTCAAAACTGACAATATCCAATATCCGAGATCCGTTTCATATGATATGGAGGCCGCTACTGATTTATCTCATTAAAAAAAAAATAATAATAAAAAATAAAACAACAAGTACTGTACCACAATACATTAAAGTATAGTCACCTTAAGCTTTGCCTTCTGAACGCTGTACACATGACAACTAGTGACAACAGACAAAGACTTTTTCACTGCATCAATTTCTGACTCAGGGGCAACAACACACTTGTGTTCCTGTAAATGCATTGAGTAAAAACTCAAAGTTATTATCTCATGAAGTAATATAATAAAAATGACTTAAATGTGCTCATAATGGGAACACATTTTTCAAACACATGAAATTTCCAGTTTTAAAACACAAGCCAAACTAAAAAATTTGGTCGCCAATATAACAAAACAATAAAATCCTTAGCTAAACTTCTGTTTGCCCAGCTCTAATTTCTGGCTGCTAGTGGCAATCTGGCAACTGAAATTTTGCATCCAGACACTTTTCAGTAATAAATAATCAATGGCAGTTTAGATAATCAAATATAAAGATCATCAAATCACATCACATATATAAATAAAATAGTTTGGTCATCTCATGAGAATGGTGCCTGATCAATTACCATTACACGACTTTAACAGTACAAGATCCAGTTTTAGGGCACAGGGAAGATCAAGAGGCAGACATAAATGACTCACACCAGCCTAAATGACACATTTGGCCTAAGAAAGGAAACTTCAGCTCCCTATAATACTTCATGGCAAGAGTAGACCAAAAAAGTACAAGTCTAAACACCCGAAAACTGACATATTCTGAAAAGCGAAAGTTTTCTTAGGCGACTTTTGGCTATTCTGGGTGATGTTTCGAATACAATTTGGGTGACATCCGGAAATAGAAGAGAAATTTGGTTCCCGAAACACAGCAGTCTCAGAGGATTTTGGATTACTGGACACAGACCTGTAATAATGAATGGCAGGTGCCAGAGGATTAATGATGGCAGGAAAGGAAATTTCTACAAGATTTGGGAAGTGAAATGTTAAAAAAACAATATATATGATACGTCATTTTTAAAAAAAAGAATAAAAATAAAAAATAAAAAAAAAAGAAAACTGACTCATCAGGTTATATAAAAGGTAGTCCCATTGCAGATACTGCCGTAACGGGGGTGAAGTGTTAGAGACTTCACTATACTAGATCCAGCACAGAGAGACCAGTTCTCTCGCTGCCTTTTCCTTCCCTATCTTACAAGGAGAGTCAGATACCCACACACAGCTGGATAGACTGGATCGTGACACCACTATTTTTTAAAATCTGGAACGTTCGCCATGAGAGGCCAGCGCTATAACCACTCTGCCAATCAGACGTTTATCAGGTTATATAGACATACTATTTAACATTAAAATATTACAGTAAATGATGGTCCGCAACCAGACAATACGCCAAGGCCTATGAACCCAACCCCTGCAGACCCAAGTAGAACAGTCCCAACTAAGATGGCGTGGCCATGTTTGCATAATGGGAGATCGGCTGCCACAGTAGGTATGGGAGGCTAAAAGCCTGGGATCCAGACCTCCAGGACGACCCAGAGTCCGCTGGGAGGACTATATTAGACAATCTAAGACCGAGGACTAGAATGGAACCAGGCCAGGAGGAAGACAGCTGATAGGATACTATAGCGCTCTCTCTTCCAAACCTCTACACCTCACGGTGGAAGAGGAACGAGTAAGTAAGTAAGATTAAGGTAAGTGATCTGTCGACGTGTCATCCTTTTAAAGATTGGGGTGCTGTAAGTAAAAAAATTGACTTTCTGAGCAGAAATATTTCCTTAAATTTAACTTGTGAGTCCACCCTACTATATTGATAGTATATACTTAATCGTTATCATAGAGTATGAAGCTGCAGCTGGGCCCCTTGCATGCAGCCGGGCCTGAGCAGCTACTTGCTCTTGCAAGTGGTTTATCTGGCTATTTGTTTAACATAAAGAGGTTGCCAGCCATATTCATTACGTCATATTAGTGGCCTTGTATGATATGCCAGAAAGTACGATTGTTCTATTCTTTGGCCATCTCAGCACACTCAGGCATGTCATACAAGGCAACTAATATGAGGCTGTGCAGAAGTCTGGCAACATTATCATGTAAACAAAAACTGCCATAGAAACCACGTCTGCTAAAGTATGCGACTGCTCGGTGCAGGCTTCTTGTAACAGTAGTAGCTCCCTGCCCCGCAGGGAGTGCTAAGGATGATAGCTCACCGGCTCTCCAGACTTTGATTTGCCATGGCCAGCTACAAAGTAGGTCACATTTATCTCACTGTTACCTCCCTTCTTCCGCTGGTGTTCAATGAAGGTATACAAAGCCCTTTAACAACAAGAAATCAAGTATATTAGACGGCAATGAAATGAAAAATAATTCTACAAAGAATAAATGACAGTTATAAGATATGAAAGCCTACAAAGATGACAGCTAGACACGAAAGAAAGAAATCTGAATGAAATTAAATAAAAGATGGTTAATTAAAGAGAAGTTAAAAACGCAGATGAAAAATGGAGGCTGTTGTAATAAAGTAATTTATATGCTTTAGTTAAAAAGTAGAAGAAGATACAGATCAAATGTAATAATAAAACTTAATGTAATCTCAAATATTAATGCTGTTTTGATGAGAGTAACCTATACCACACAAAACATGATAACCTTTAGCACACTGCATTAAAATGGCGGAAATTTGCCCTGCCACTGCATTCTTTTTCACAACGCCCCCTTTTTCATAGTGGGTGACTTGTAACGTCTACAGTTTCTTTGTTTTTTGGTCAATTGCTATAATTTTTGGAATGTATATAAATAAATGAATGATGAATCTGATGATATAAGTTTTGTCGGTGTATATGTTAGATGTGATAGGAAGAGAGGAATGGAAAGATAAAAAAATAAAAAACAACAAAAAACCAACAAACGAAGAGATGCAGCTGGTGCAGCTCTGAAGTACATTCTGTCTTGAAATTGAGCAGGGTGTGGTAACGCTCAAAGCAGGGATATGTACAGAGAGGTACCAGACACCTGCGGCACACGAACTGGGTCTGGTGGTGCATCTTTTCCCTGTTGGAACACATGATGCAGTCTGGCCTGGAAGGCTTGCCGGTAGCGAGACGTTTAGGGTTAGGAGTATGTAGTGTTCCCCCATAACCAATCTCGCTGGTGCATTGTCGGTTAGCCTTCCTCTGCAGTGTGAGACCCTAGACTGGTACCCATCAAGCAGCCCGTGAGCAATCCGCAAATGGAATGTTTCCGCCTTGACACGACGCGGATACCTGGCCCTCCACAGGACAAGCGAATTGACAAAGCAAACTTCCAATAGATAGAAGAAAATTTTCTTCCACCATTTGCTGCTCCTGTGCAGAACCATGTAGTATGTCAACTGTTTGTTCACACGATCAATACCTCCCATGTGACAGCGCATGGTTTGTCGATGATCCGCACATTGCCAGCATGATGTTTGGATCTGACCTCCTTCCTGAAGGTCTGCGCATCGTGTGCAGTTGTCATAACATTCACTGGCCTCTTGTCAAACCATGACATATAGAGGATGTTGCCATCTCTTTTAGTGATGGGAGGGTCACCAGCCCTGGGTTTCGCCAACTTGACTTCTGGGGGGACCCCTCGGCGGTTCGACCGCAGTGTACCGCAAGCTCCTGTCTGATTATCCGCAAGCTCCGTGAACAGGGCAGAAGAGAAAAAGTTGTCCATGTAGACAACATGGCCATGCCCATACAGGGGAGCAACAAGGGAGGTGACAACGCGGTGAGCAACACCTCTGGTAGGGTCCACATTGTCTTCCTTCCCAAGGTAGAGCTGCCAATTCCAGAGGTAGCCTGTCTTGGAGTCAGCTAGGCCCCAGGCTTTCATACCCCACTTAGAGGGTTTGTTAGGCATGTACTGCATAAGGCTGGTCCTACCTTTGAAAGCTATCATACTCTCATCAACACTAAGCTCTTTAGAGGGTATGTAATGGCTTTGCCATAGAGGGAGAAGAGTGTCGACGAACGATTTGATTTTGAAAGCTTTGCTGTGGTCAGGGTGCCCTCGTGGTCTTCTTCTTTGATCCTTAACCGCCAACTGTCAAAGCAGTCAGCGGCCATCACGCCTGGTGGCGTCTTGTAGGGCAGCAACAAACTGATTCACTTTGCTCGGTCGGAGGCCATCCTTCGTACATTTCCCCAACTCTGGTTCATTCTTTGCATCTCAGCTTCCACAGTTCTCCGCCAAGTTGTTTTTGGTCGGACTCTCTTTTGCTTTCCCTCGGGGGTCCATAGCATAGCTGTTCTTGTGATGGTATCAGGGTCCCTTCTGAGGACGTGGCCAACCCAACTCCAGCGTCTGCCAGCTATGATGGTGTGCATGTCCTCCTGGTTACTCCGAATAAGTAGTTCTTGGTTGCTGATGGTGTTTGGCCAAAAGATTCGGAGAATTTTCCTTAGGCAGATTGTGTGGAAGGAGGACAGTTTCGACATTTCCTTCTCTGTTACTCTCCAACATTCCGCACCATAGAGAAGCACAGAAAGTACACAGCTCTCATATAGTCTTAATTTGGTGTTTGTGCTGTACTGGGAAGACCTCCAAATGATGTTGAGAATAGCAAAGGCTGTTCTTGCTTTATTCATTCTGTTGTTAATGTCCTTGCCTGTTCAGCCGTCAGGTGTTACTATGCATCCTAGGTAAGTGAATGTGTCTGTCTGTTCTAACTTCTGGTTCCTTACTGTTATTGGCTCAGGATTGCCCACATTTAGTATCATGACCTCTGTCTTCTTCAGATTGATGTTCAGGCCAACCTGCTGGCCATACTTATTCAGTCTATCGGTTTTGTCTTGAATGTGATGATGTGAATGCGCGAGTAGCGCAATGTCATCTGCATATTCCAGGTCTTCCAATGTAGAAAACGTTGTCCATCTAATTCCTCTTGGACTGCCTCTGTTGTCTGGCGCATCACCCAATCTATGGCTGTCAAAAATAATGTTGTTGATAAGGGGCATCCCTGTCGTACTCCTGTTTTCACTTCGAAAGTTACATTACTCAATCCAACACTGCATGTAAAGTTAGAATAGAGGCTTTTTATGATGGAAACAATGCGGCTGGGAATTCCATAAGCCCCTCAGAATTTTCCATAGGCTGTCCCTCTGTATGCTGTCAAAAACCTTTTCAAAATCAACAAAGTTAATGTACAGCTGTCTCTGCCATTCTGAGCACTGCTCTATAATGTTCCTGAGGGTAAATATATGATCTGCACATCTTCTGTTTTTTCTAAAGCCCGCTTGTTCTCTCCTCAGTTTATGGTCAACTGCTTTTGAAATTCTCTGGATGATTATCCTGCCTAGTATTTTGCTGGGAACTGAGAGGAGAGTAATTCCTCTCCAGTTGTTGCAGTCTGCAAGGTCGCCCTTCTTGGGCAATTTGACAATTACTCCTTTACTCCACTCTGTTGGTGTTGTCTCAGTTTCCCAGACTTGTGCAAATAGTGGTTCTAATAGTTCTGCTGCTAATTCAGGGTCTGGTGGCCCTCGTAGTGCTGCAGTTGTATTGTCCACGAGATGCAGAAATGATAAGATAGACAGAAACCTGTCCCTGCTCATCACATTCCTGAACCCTGGCATCTCAATGAAACAGTCATTTGACCAATACAAATCAAATGACGATCTTTTCGTTACACCCATCATCAGTAGCAAAGCAACAAACGCCCTCATCTCGTCAGCAGTGACATTCGTCCACAACGTCACATGGGATGAGGCACCCGCATCTTGCCCTTTCTGTTCACTAACCTGACTGGCGTAACGATTAGTTTCCGTTACTAACGTGTTCACAACATCATCTGTGATGAACAGACGGAATACATCTACCTCAGAGATGTCATCGGCAACGCCCACAGGTCCCACAACTTCGTCAAAGTTGTGGAGCTTGTCGTGGTTGTATCCAGAAGGGGCCCTGGGAATATCAACTTCATCAAAATCGTCGTCAACAACGCTAGACATACTACTGTCGTCCCCATATTCCCATATTCTGAGAACCGATATCAGCGCTAGTAAAGCCAACAAACTCCTCATCATCGGAGACAGAATCCATGACAATTTCAGCGAAAATGGCAGCTTGTTCCATGCCGACTGATTTCGATTTGAAAAATGCACAGAAAATAAACGCTAACACACCCGTCACAAATATAGATCAGAATAGGAAGTGAGCTCTTTCGCAAATAAGATTAAAACTAAACATCCGGGGGTTATATGACGTGTTCACATGTTATATGGCAGGAAACCAACTCTATCCGAAAGTAGCAGCATTGCGCCCGCAGCCGGCAGAACATATAGTACCTCTGGCGCAACGTTGCTACCGCAGCGTGCTAAAGGATAAAGACATTCATCAGAGTGGCATCAGAAGAATAAATAAATGAGCAGCAGTGACCTAGCAAAAAGACAAGAAACGCAAAAGAGGAAAAAAACATAAGAAAAAGGAAGTAGGGTAGCAAATACGAGCATGAAAATGACCTAACTAATAATATATAAATGGAAATGACTTAGTAAATGATAAGGAAATGGATATGGCCTAACAAAAGATACAGGAATGGAAATTTATATCAATTACCTATCAATTTAAAAGAAAATAAATGCCTGCCTAACAAAAGACAACAACATGGAAGTGGTCTAGCAAAAGATAATAAAATGGAGATGACTGAGGAAACATAAGGAAATAGAAGTGACCGGGCCAAAAAAAAAAAAAATAATAGAAGTTGTAATGTGTATAGAAGAAATAGAAATCTAGATTCCTGAGAGACAAAATAACAGCAGAATGGAAAGAAGGATATCTGGTCAAGTTGTCCAAGAACGGAGATTTTGCAAGAGTGCACAAATTATACAGAATAATGTAACTCCTGGTGCTGGGGAAAATATTAAACAGATAACTGAAGTGAAGGAGTTCATTTTCAACAAAAAAGATCATGTATAGATCAGACAGCCACACTACAAATTATAGCAGAACAGAGCTTGGAACTAATTTGACCAGTTCACACTGGCTTTGTAGACTAAAAAAAGACCATCAGTTTAGACATATATTTATTTTGGAAACTGATAGGGCAGTAACGCTTACCAAAGAAGAATGCGCAAATGACGGTGTGCATGAACAGTTTAATTATACATGGAGTCTGTACATCATGTGGAGATCCATGATTTAAGTTGTACCAGATAAAAACAACAGAAAATTCATTAGCCTTATTAGGAAAACATATAAAGGCATAAAATGCAGAGTTCATCACAAAGGATCCTATATATAAAATCCCAGCTTTTTCTGGACTACCAGACCATCTAGATTCTGAAGCTGATCTGGCTCTTCAACAAAACCAGATGCAAGACAAAACAAGAATACTGGATGAGAACCCACAGCTATTGGGTCCAAAAACCCACAGAGAACAGACCAAAAAAAAAAATCAGGAGAATAAATGATAGCCAGTGACCTGAGGAAGCACCCCTACAAGATGTGGACTTTAATCAAAGTTGGAGGAACACATACTGACTTTAAATAAGAATATGGAATAGGCTTTGACTGCATTGGGAAATATAGGATCAAAAGAAATCATGCCCAGCACCAAAATAACAATGGTCAACTCAAATGTCTAAACACGTATGGCTCTGAAACAAAAAAAACAAAAAGACTTTCATAAATGGGTGCTTACACAGAGCAAGATTAAAATGTATGATAGGATCATCAACGCGGAACTGATGGAAAGAATTAGAAAACTACCAGCAGAGTAGAAGGTAAAGAAAAGATGTTGGCATTGAATAGGTCACACACTGAGAAAATAAACGCCTGCCATTATAAGAGAGTCCTCGTTGCGGAGTCCCCACAGTAAAAGATAAAGAGGGAAACCTATATACTCATGAAGAGACAGACTTCTCGACTGCAATAACTTCATAACTGCGTGCTAATGCAAGCTAGAATTGAGGTCAGCCAAAACATCAAATTTCTTCTGGGGGGGGGGGGGGGGGGGGGGGGGGGGGGGGGGGGGGGGGGGGTTAATTAGATCCAAACTGTTACAAATAGCTGGACAACCAAATGACTAGACAACCATCTAGCATACAGCAGGAAAACTTCTAGCAAACATCTGCAGCTAGAATAAAAGCCAATTACAAAATGACTTATGGATATATCTTCCCCGGCAACATGACCGCTTTCCACAAGCGAGCTTTTGAAACTGACTACTTTCCTGTCTGAATCATGGTCCCTGACCACATCATGTGATCTCGGGTTCACGAGAACTGAACAGCTCTGAACTGTCAATAGCAACATGTCGGTCATGCCTGTTTTGGTTGTCATAAAACATACCATTACATAAAGAAGACAGAAAAAACATGAATGGACTGCACAAGACAGAAGAGCTCGTTTTTAGCCGACACAAGGCAAATGCTCCAAAGCGAGCTTAACTCTTTCAGTCCCAAGCAAAAAAGTGGGTTTGGCCCAAGCAAAAATGGCCACCCCAGTGCGTTTTTATTGTTGTTGTTTGGAAATAATTTTTTAAAATGTTCATATGCATAAATAACTTTGTTGTTGTATATGAAACTGAAGGTAATTGGATGTACTTTACTCTTGTGCTACAAGTATAAAAGCTTTCATTGAAAAATGATTAGTTATTCAAGGTAAAATGGAGGATATGCGCTTAAAAAAATGATTAGTTATTCAAGGTAAAATGGAGGATATGCGCTTAAAAAATCGCTTTAAAAATCTAAAATAAATATCTCAAAACAGAAATACGTTCACTCTTAAGACAAATAATGATGATTATGAAGAAACAATATGAGATAATTCACCTCTTTGCTGTATTGATGTTCAGGTTCAACGTTAAACTAAGCCACTTGCACGTCACCTGAAAATGTAAAAAAAAAAAACAAAAACAGATGAATGAAGAATGTAACAATACACTGTACAGCTGTGGCTGGCAATCCAGGAGCTGTTGGGATCTACTTTAGGAATTCTAGATCTCTAAAGATGATACAATCATGCCTGTTTTTAAATTATTTGGAATAAATGCAGCCTGGACATAAAGTTTATCTCTACCGGATGGTCTGTTTGTTGCAATCCCATCAACAGAGCAGTGGAAGATTCAAATGAAATATTTTACCAAATGTTCACTTCACTTCAAAGATCATGCTTCTATCTCATGTAGTTCGCGACTAAAGTGTTATTGTTGAACACAATCGACATCATTGCACTCTGGGCAAACCCATAGGTGCTCAGTCTCCCTCAGTATATGTCAAAGAGTGTGAATGCTAACTGTTCCTGTAGCTCGCTGCTTGTATATACGACAGATGCATCCTCTCATACGTCCATCTCTGCTAGCCTTACGTGTGATGCCAAATTCCAACAGTCTTAACGTTGATCATTCATCTATTGCAGTGTCATTCTCAAACAGGTGATCATTAACTGTTCTCAGTAACTCTTCCATATCCACATCCAGTGTCCCCACTGTGGGTGCCCTTGATGCTACTCTGTCAGCTCTCTCATTGTCACGTACCCCTGCATGACCAGGACAGTATATATGATTAAAGTGAACTTTTGTGAGCTCGTGAGTTTCTCCTGTTAACGCAGAAGTACTTCCATTATAGGGATACTGCGTTTTAAAATGCCGGCGGGTGATGGCTCGTCTGCAATTTCTCTATTTTTACAATTCTTTTTCTTTCTCTCCTCCACCACCTAGAGATTTACCAAATCATCCCCAGTCATCTACCGGTGGATCCGGATCTATCTTAATGCAACTCTTGCTGTCAAGAAAAAGCTATCACAATGACAACATACACTCTACAATACTTTTTGTTGGGGTTATCTCATACACAGTATGGTTTTATGTTATACTAGTTTCAGTGTGCATGGAAGCATATCCGGAGTCATCCTTATATGACCACCAGCTTTGCACAATGCTACAATATATATGTGGAAGTGAACCTCTGTGAGGCTAATTACACCCTCATTGACTCTTGAAATCATCCACACACTTCCAGGGATTCCCCCTGTGGTGAAATTTGTTGAGAACCCAGCATTGCACACTAAGCTTGGAGAAGTCACTTGAGCCTCAGATATGATTCTTTGGCTTTGACCTGGTTGACGGCATGCAGGAAGACTTCAACTCAACATGTTTCAGAATGGCAGAAAAGCCACATGAAAAGCTTAGATGTACAGTATAGATAATACCAAGGTGTTTTCAATTTGGTATTGGTTGCAAAAGCGTGAGAAGCTCAGCAGTCCTAGTTAGAATTGTTTTGGCTAGCGCCTTCAATAGATTATCTAACATTTGGAAATTACGATCATTGAATATACATACCAAGCTTCGTCAGTTTAATACAGAATGTTATCTCAGTGTTAACATACGGCTGTGAGAGTTGGAAAATAACAAAATCATTGGAGAACAAGCTGAATACATTCGAGAACAAATGTCTTAGAAAACTCATGAACATCAGTTGGAAAGAATTCAAGACTAATAGACAAATAAGAGAAGACTCTAGGCAGAAATATGTCTCCGACTATATAAGGAAAAGACGATGGTCATATATCGGTCATGTCCTACGAATGCAAAACAACAGAATACCACTACAGGCGCTCACTTGGGTTCCTAAGCGGAAAAAAGGAAGTTGAACAAGAAGAACAATGAATAAGAGAAAATGAACGTTTCCTAAATAATGTGCAAGAGCTAAGAGGAGTGGCGTAACAACGAACAACCTGGAGAGCACTGGTTTCTGCCTTATGCGCCGTGTTTGGCGCTTAAAGAATTTATTATTATTATTATTAATATCCAAGAGCAAGAGTAAATAAAAAAATTAAAAAAATGACACAGATCCTCATAAAGCCTGCTCATACTGCTTACCAAACACAAACAGTCAACAAAATGCACAGCATTCTGAACTTTCTTTAAAGGAAATGGGGGGGGGGGGGGGGGGGGGGGGGGGGGGGGCGTTGGGGGTGAGATACTGAGACCCTTGTAAATCAATTCCAGAATTGTATAACCTATAATTTTTTTAAAATGACAATTTTAAATGTGCTCTGGGCATGCATATACTGATGGTTCAGCAAAAAAAAAAAAAAAAACGCAATTGAGAATGGGGGGTGGCGGGCGCTGGCATAGTTATTAAATTAAAGAACAGAATCCACTATATGGCAATTGAATCGCCATTGGCAAATACTGCAATAACTACAATGCTGAAGCAGACGCCCTGAAACAGGCAGCGAAAATCCTTATTGAGTGCAAAGCACATGAAGGAAAACAGACAGTAATCTTTACAGATGCCCTCTCAGTGATAACATCCCTGAAACGGCCACCATACTAAGGGATTGAAAGATCTGATAAACTCACTTGAAAGCCTTGCCAAGTAGTTCATCAAGTGCACAATCCAGTGGATACCAGCCCACTGCAACATTCCAGGCAATGAGGAGGCACACAAACTTGCTAACGAAGGAGGAGCACTACAATAGTAAAATATAGGAACAACTTATGAAATGGCTAAAACAACTACAAAAGCCACATTCAAGTCCAAATGGAAAAGAGAACAACCAGGTCATATAAAAAAATGATGCCTATCATCCTGCTATCTAGGCAAGACCAGGTCATCTGTAGGCCTACTACAAGTACAGGATTGGTACAAAAGAACTCAGCCCTATGACAGCCGAACATCTGCTGCAGTCCTGCCCAATATACAGCCGTGAATGGAGTAGCATTTGGCAACAACTTACTTCTCTCCACGAAAAACTGTCAGGGACCTTGAACTGACTACTGCCTTTATTAGAGTCATTATATATGGAAGTATGTGAACGAGGAGGAAGAAGAAAATGACGATATATTTTTGCATGTAATTTGTAAATAACCCATAAACTGTATTAAGGCATTAGGAAAACATATAGGCTACAGAATTACTTTCATTATGACTAATTTTTTCTGGTGACGGCCTATGATGTTTTGACTGGTTGAAATGAAGCACAGTGGGACATGGTCTTCGATCAGTGGCGTATTCTCTAGGCCTATGTGTACTGTGCGTACTGCGCACACCTATGCCCGAAGGAAAATAAAAATTTAATGTATTATTCTATAAAATATTTCTCTTATAATGTTCTGCTTTCGGGCCGCATGCTTTAGGATAACGGATTTTCCCGCATAGAATCTATGAGTATATCTAGTTTCAGTTTCCCAGACGCGTTTTATAGTGCAGTTTTTTTGGTTGGTAGCAATCGCCCGAAGTTTCTCGGGTAATTCCGTCACTTTGCATGCTGCACCTTTCGGTATTACGTTTGAAGACTGGTTTGTGTGGATTGGGGTCATGGCCAGATACATCAATACAATACGAACATGCGTGCGGTGGTCTTGCAGCTCTCAAGTTGTAAAAATCGGATGTGTCCGTCCAGTGTTTTTTGTGAATAATTTTTGTTAGTTGCCAGGAATGCAGATTATTACAGTGACAGTGAGTTTCAAGTTGTAAGTTAATTAGTATTTCGGAGATAATTGACATATGCCCCTAATAACTATCGTTGCGTAATTGAATATAGGGCCTAGTTGGTTTTTAAATTAGGAGGGGAAGAAGTTAAATAGTAGGCGTACATATTCATTTTAAGTAGCAGCACGCCTAGCTCGCATTACCAGGATACGCCACTGTCTTCGATGTTATCTGAATAAGCCACCAACGTAGTTATGGTTAGGTTTAGGGTTCCCACCACTAACCCTTACCGCTTTTTACTGCATCTCTGAATTCCTGCGCATTTTAATTAAATAGTATTTGACTGGGTGTTTCAATACTAAATTGCGGTAATTCAAAAACTATAAATAAACGTTAAAGTTGTCATTCTGAGTCAGCCTGATGCTTTCAGTTAAAACCCTAAAGGCAATTAAAGCTAATGATAAAGCTATTGGTTAAACAATAACACATTTTAATAACACGCAATTTAAAATCTTTGCACGTATTCTTATTCTTGTGATTAAATAGTCCAGAAACAGCCTCCTCTTGCGATATCAACGAGTCCGCCTGATAAGCATTAGCACTAAGTGAATTTAATTGACCACTGTGAATGAATGTAATAATACATATACATCAGGTAAAACATCAAAATTAAATACATAATGCAGAGAAAAAATAAAATATACTGACAATTCTGTTTTCATCGTTGACATATTCGTCAATATTTTCGTGTACTAAAGTTAAATCGCTGTCGCTCGCCATTTTCCAGCCACAAAGATTATTGTAATTATTTTTTTAGACAATTTCAACTTTAAAATAAAATAGAAAGATTATTGTAAATACACCAGATTAATTTATTATTGTTTCTTAAAGATTTCAAAATTTAAAAAATTAGAAACCTACCCAGCACAAAAATCCAATACCATAATTCCCGCCGTAAATACTTCGGTCGGTCGGTCAGACACATTTTGCACACCGTCATTTGCACACTTTTTCTATTTTCGAGAGAGTACATTAACTTTCAACGACAGCTAAGGGGGTGCAACTGTGGTTGAAAATTAGACAATAATTGTATTGTTTCCCCTTATATGTACTCTCGCGAAAATAGAAAAGTGTGACGGTGTGCATTAAATCAACAGACAAACAAGATACTCTTCTGTCCACTTTCATTCGGGAAACGGATTTAACTCATCATTTTTCTTAAAAATAACCTTAAAATGTAAGTTTCTGATTGTTTCTTCAAGACAAAATTTTAATTTAAAGTATTAATAATAATATTAATAAATTCTTTAAGCGCCAAACACGGCGCATAAGGCAGAAACCAGTGCTCTCCAGGTTGTTCGTTGTAACGCCACTCCTCTTAACTCTTGCACATTATTTAGGCCCAACGTTCTTCCTTCTCTTATTATTGTTCTTTTAAGTGTTTCTTTTGGTCTTCCTTTTTTCCTCTTACCCTCAGGAACCCAAGTGAGCGCCTGCAGTGGTATTCTGTTGTTTTGCATTCGTAGGACATGACCGATGTATGACCATCGTCTTTTCCTTATACAGTCGGAGACATATTTCTGCTTAGAGTCTTCTCTTATTTGTCGATTAGTCTTGAATTCTTTCCAACTGATGTTCATGAGTTTTCTAAGACATTTGTTCTCGAATGTATTCAGCTTGTTCTCCAATGATTTTGTTATTTTCCAACTTTCACAGCCGTATGTTAACACTGAGATAACATTTGAATTAAACAGACGAAGCTTGGTATGTATATTCAGTGATCGTAATTTCCAAATGTTAGATAATCTATTGAAGGCGCTAGCTGCCAAAGCAATTCTAGTATGAATTTCTCTTGTTGTGTCACCATCCTGAGTCATTTTACTGCCTAAATAATTGAAACTTTCAACTTTCTGTAGTTTTTCCCCGTTTAAAGTATTGCAGACTTATTATTATGGATCAAAATGATAAGATGGCTAAAAGGAAGAGACGATCGCGTCATTCAAAGCGAGCAAACAGTTTGATTATGTAAAGAAGCCAACAACTTGAACTAGAGACAGGAAGGGGCGGAGATGCAGATTAAATCAACAGACAATCAAAATACTGTTCTGTCCAGTTTCATTTGGGAAACAGATTTAGCTCATCATTTTTCTTAAAAATGTAAGTTTTTGGATTTTTTCTTCAAGACATAAATTTTAATTTAAAGTATTGCAGACTTATTATTCTGCAAATGATAAGTTGGCTAAAAGGAAGATACGATCGCGTCATTCACAGCAAGCAAGCGAGACTTTAGAAGAAGCAGCAATGTAATATGTGTAACAGAAACAACACACTATAATTAAAAACCTGTAAATTTTGGCGGGTTGTTATTAGTATTTATAGAATGTGTGATTCCTATAAAAACACATTGGGATTCTCGTCGGTGCTACGGAGCTCGTGCACTGTGCTGTGATCCTCCTTGTGTGATCTAAGGGAGGAGATCTGAGCACTCAGGGAGTTGTCCGTGTACAGTGAAGATAGTCCTTAAAAAAAACCAAACCAAACCAAAGATTGTAAAGTTGTAAAAGATTTTACTTTGCTGGAACGGGGAGCTTAAACCTAACTGATATTTTGCAGAAATTGTTTGTATTTTAAACCGAACAGACATATATCTGATATCATAATATGATATCGTAACTGAGGTAAAATTTAATGCTGTTTCTTGAAAACAGCTTGAAATGTCAATAATACAGGAATAAACCTTTTCACAAGTCACTAGAGCTGACCTGATCCGTAAGGAACGTTTAAGAAAATGATGATGAAGCAGAGTACATCAGCTGTGGCCCTAAGAATTCTGGTTAGTGCTTCTTTTTAAATCTGCTTTATAGTTTTGTCTTTCCTTTACCATCTAGATCAGCGATTGGCAACCCGGCAGACGTGGGAATCTACTTTAGAAACACCGAACTCTCTAAAGATCTACATTTATTTGTTGTTGTTTCCGATCCCCAGGGATTCGAATTATTCACTCTTTTAACCCTTGCGGCAATGTGAGGGTGTCGTTTTGGGCTTTCTTACAACCCCAGAGAACTTCCCCAACTCAGCGGGCGCAGCTGGCGGAGGTCATTCAAGACCCTCTAATTGGCGTGTGTGCAATGCCACGAGAAGGATGGTCCTCTACCCTGCAAGGGGGTCATTGTGGAGGGGAACTCTGTCGTCACCCGAGTTGGTGGCGCAGCCACCGCTGCTACCGCCCTGCCCAAAGATGCTGTCCAAACGGACACATGTAGCTCTGCCTTATCATTTGAACTGGGAGGGCCCGTCGCCGGGAGCACCACGCACAGTCTTTTAAGGCAGCGGTCGCCATTTTTAATTTAATAAGCTAGAGTCTCGTTCTAGTGTCTTGTTCCTTATCGGAATTAACCAGACAAATCGCTCCACCAACTAAGAACGGCCATGCTCCACCACCTATCGAATCCATAAAGAGCTATCAGTCTGTCAATTCTTACAATCTACATTATAATCATGCCTGTTGTCAGTTTCATAGTATCTGGAATTAGGAATATGTCCAGCCTATGTGTACATTTTATCTCTGCCGCACGACCTGCTTCTTGCAATCTCATCAACAGATCCATGAAAATTTAAAACTAAACATTTTACCGAATGTTGACTTCTATTTATTGAAAGAAGGGATAGCTTTCTTTCTTAAACAATTTATGAATAAAGTGAATTTTTATAAGTTAACTTGTGGGTTGTCACTGGGAGTGTGTGAAAGCACCGTTAAACTTGAGGACACCTCGCTTTTAAGAGCCTTTGTGAGCGGGCGGGTCCGAAATTTACCTAGGTTAAAATTTCTTCACACCCCGGTCACCTAAAGATCTACCAGGTGATGCCTTAGGATCAAGATGGACCGGCTGCCGATCCCTGGTATAGATGGTTTCCGTTGTTTTCCAATCTTTCCAATGTGGTAGATTACACTGGACAGCAGCCAAAATGTATCCGAGACAAAAGTAGCTATGTTTAACTCATTTGGACATGCTGATCACGAATATGAACGTAAAAATCGCAAACTAGCTCTAGTTTTCAAGATCGGGATTGGGGGAAGGGAGGGGGTGGGGGAGGGGGGGGGGGTTCAGTAGGCTGGTGACTTCATCTTCCCGAAGCGAATGACCCAGTCCTTTTATTTTCTATAGCCCTGGAGTGTGATTCCCCAGGAGACGGAAAGCCTTGAGCGCCAATTGGATGACGCAATCTGTAGCAGTCATTGCAACCACATTTCCTCCTTGTCATCATTTGTGTTGTGGATTCTATTAGTGCAGACGTGTCGTTCAAGATGCCTCGTGAATGTGTGAACAGTGCGGATTATTTTTTCTCTATTTGCGGACAAATAACTTTGCTATCTCAAAGGCGACCCATTACACCGATGATAATGAAAGCTTACAACCTTTATTTTGGTTATGAGATCGGTGACCAGGACCGGTATTGGGCCCCACACGATCGATGCGTTGTATAAGAGATCCTGATTTCGTGCCTATTGAAGAGTCTGCACAACCACATAAAATTACCCAGAGTGAATTGAATGATCTAGTGAGAGATCTGGAATTGCCAAAAAATAAAGCAGAGCTGTTGCGGTCCAAACTGCAGCAATGGAATCTTCTAGACGAGAAGTGCATGTGTCTGTGTTTCGTGCTCGGCAAAAAGATATGCTTCCATATTTCAAAATGACAGATAACCTCATTGCTTGCGTTGATAAAGTGGGTCTGATGGCAGCACTACACATTAACTACAAAGACGACGATTGGAGGCTGTTCATTGATTCGTCCAAGTTGAGCTTAAAAGCTGTGCTGCTCCATAATGGTAACGTTTTACCATCTGTTCCGCTCGGGTATGCAGTCCACGTGAAAGAAACGTACAACAACATGAAACAACTGTTACACACCTGTCACGGAGTGTTTTGAGGGTATTTTGCATGTATGAATGTTCCCATGCTCCAGCGGGAGTTTATTAGTTATTTGAGTTGTTGTGAGTTGGGAATGCTTGCCTTGTAATAATTTAGCTACAAGCAGTGTTGTGAGCTTTGCTTAAGACAAGCCGTTAGCCACAGTTATGCGTGAATGAAGCTCAGTGGAGTGTGGAAGGTTTTCACGTGTTTGGTGAATACGAATGAAAGGGGTCAGTCAGAGAGAGATGTGTGTTGGGTCGGTAGTGTGTTGGGTCAGTAGAGAGTGGAGTAGAGAAGAGACAGGAGACAGCGAAGAGTCTAGAGAGTTGAGAAGGGCGGATGTTGCAGTAGTTATTTAGGAAGTAGTCTATTTTGTGATTGTAGTGATTCCGAGAAGCAGAGTGTTTGCAGGATACTCGGGATTTGTGATGTCTCCAATATTTGTAATGGCCCTGCACCCATTGTGACTTACTGTTAAAATAATATATTGTTGGAGATTGATATGGTTGTTGGAGTTAGTGCGTTACTCCTTAGACAGTGACCTAGGACGAGCGGTGTATAAGTGTTGTCTAACCTTCTACATCCACCCACCTACACCCTACTCGTCTCAACACCATAAGTGACAGATTGGTGGTAACCTGAAGGTCATTACCATCTTGATGGGGCTACAGCAGGGTTACACAAAGTTTTGCTGTTTCCTCTGTCTGTGGGACAGCCGTGCCAGGACTTCCCACTATAAAAAAAAGGATTGGCCCCAACGACAATCACATGAACCGAAGAAAAAGAATGTACTTAACGAACCACTTGTAGAATCCCACAAGATCTTGCTCCCTCCTCTCCACATCAAACTTGGACTAATGAAGAATTTTGTAAAGGCCATGGATCGAAATGGGGCAGGATTTTTATAACTTCGTGATAAATTTCCAAGACTTAGTGAGGCCAAAATCAAGGTAGGTGTATTTGTCGGTCCACAGATACGCCAGCTCTTCCGAGATCAGCGTTTTGATGATATCCTCACAGGTGATGAAAAGTTAGCTTGGAATGCTTTCCAGCAAGTGGCCACAAACTTTCTAGGAAACAATAAGGCTGACAGTACCAGGAGCTTGTAGAAACCCTCTTGCAGCGCTACGAGAGACTAGGGTGCGACATGTCTTTGAAATTACACTTTTTACACTCTCATCTGGATTTCTTCCCTGCTAACTGCGGTGCTGTCAGTGACGAGCATGGGGAACGATTTCATCAGGACATTACTACCCTCGAAAAAAGGTACCAAGGGAAATCGAATGCAGTAATGCTAGCAGACTATTGTTGGACCCTTGTGAGAGATACTCCAGAAACTTATTACAAGCGACAGGCAAAAAGGCGTCGCTGTGAATCATTTCCGCTATAAGCATTATTATCATATGCAAATGTGTAAAACTAGTTTTATAGATATTGAAAAAACTAGAGCTAATCTGGTGTTTTAACGGCCATTTTCATATTCAGCAGCCCAAACGCCATAAAGGTAACTTGGTTTAATCTCAGATACACACAAAAAGTCACAATTTGTTGTCCAGTGTTATTAATAGTCAAAGAGAGATAACTGATTTTAATGGTGAATAATAATAAATGAGTAGTCGGGCATTTGCATATTTAATAAGGAGGCGCCACGGGCAATCTTACTTACTTAGTCGTTCCTCTTCTACCGTGAGGTGTAGAGGTTTGGAAGAGAGAGCGCCAGACCATTCTATCAGCTGTCTTCTTCCTGGCCTGGTTCCATTCTAGTCCTCGTTCCTTCAAAGATTGTCTAATGTTGTCCTCCCAGCGGACTCTGGGTCGTCCTGGAGGTCTGGATCCCTGGCTCTTTGTTTCCCATGTTTGTCGTGGTAGCCGATCTTCTCCCATTCTGCAGACATGGCCAAACCATCTTAGTTGGGACTGTTATATTTGGGTCTGCAGCGGATGGGATTTTAGGCCTTGACGGATCGTCTGGTTGCGGACCATGTCTCTTCTTGTTACTTCAACCACTTTCCTCAGATACCTCATTTCTGAGGTTTGGATCTGGCTTTTGTGGGTTGTAGTCATTGCCCACGACTCGCATCCATATGTCAAGACTGGGACATAGGTGGAGCGGTATACAGCCATCTTCGTTTTCTTACCAACCTCTTTCTTGCTGAGGAAATCCACGATTTATGGCCTGAAAAAGTCTCCCAGCCGCTGCTTTTCGAGTGGCCAACTCTTCTTTGATGCCTCCCTTTCGGTCTATAATAGCTCCGAGATATTTAAAGTGGTCGACCTGCTCCAGGACCTGTTCTCCCAACTTAATCTGATGTTTTCTTTCTTCTCGTGATATCACCATGGATTTTGTTTTTAGAGCTGCTTATGACCATCCCTCTCTTCTCCAGCTCTTCCTTCCAGACTTGCAGGTTGGATTGGAGATGTGCCTCTGATTTAGCAATCAGGGCAACATCATCAGCAAATGCCAGCTCCGAAATATAGACCTGTCTCATCTTCCAGTACCCCACTGAATACTTTCTTGTCTCTCCTTACATGCCTTGATGACATCGTCCATAAGGAGTATGAAGAGGTAAGGTGATAGAATATCACCTTGTCTTACACCAGTGGTGGTCCTGAACTCTTCTGACTTATGGTTTGCTGTCCTCACATAATTTCTGCAAGACTTGTAGAAGCTCTGTATAGCATGAATCAGAGGTGCTGGAATATTCTTCCTTGCCAAACAGTCCAAAAGTTTGCTCCAGGGGACCCTGTCAAACGCCTTTTCCAGATCTATGAAACAAAGATGGATCTCACTCTTATACTCAAGGGCCTTTTTACTCAGCTGTCTGAGTGTGAAGATTAGGTCTTGAGTACTTCGGTTTGCTCGGAATCCGCACTGGACCTCATCCAATTGTGGCTCAGCTAGGCGTCGGAGTCTCTGCTCTAGGATTCTAGAGTAGATTTTACCAGGGACACTGAGAAGGGATATGCCTCTATGGTTTCCACATTGTCGATTGTCACCCTTTTTTGAAAATTGGTGTTATGATGGCAATCTCCCAATCCTTTGGTATGGTCTTGTTGCACCATGCTGCCTGTAGGACCTTTAAGAGTAATAGGTCGCCTGATGCTCCCATGTACTTAACCATTTCTGGGTTTATACCATCATGCCCTGCTGCTTTGCCCATCTTGATTTTCTCTAGTGCTGCCCTCAGTTCTTCCATCTTTATGTCATCTTCACCATCATTGGTTTTCTCTTCTGTGCTAGTGGTTATCATTTCTGATGCTTCATCATGCTCACCATCCAGGAGTTCTGAGAAATATTCTTTCCATCTTTCCATTACTTCCTTCGGGGCAGTAAGCAATTTGCCTTGCTTGTCCTTTATAAATTTGAGAGGGCATTGTTTTTCTTTCCTCATGTTCTTTAGGGTCTTATAGAACAATTTCTGGTTTTCTTGTGCATCTTTTTCTATAGCACGTTTCACTAGCTTTGCCCAACTTCAAATGTAATTATCTGATTAACCGTCTAACGTATTAATGCCATTTTTTGCATACGATGTTATATTGGGTTAGTTAGTTGCTTATCCTTTACAGGACGTGGCAATCAACCCCAGCTTTTATTGGCTGTTTGTGATTTTTCTAGGCAATTTTTTTCATTCAGTAGTTTGCCATTGCTTTCTGAACGGTACGGCGCTTATACCATTGTTAAAAATCCACACAAAGCGATCTGCTACCAAACCGCATGCAGCAGGTTTCGAACCTGGTATATCTGGATTATGAAACTGCGTTCATATCCATTAGGCCACAGACGCCGACATATTGGGTTAGACCCAACAAATATATACTTTTTATCTGTGCATCTTGTCTAGTTCCCATAAACGGATGAAATCCTTTGATCTTTGTCGGCATACTAATTATTGTATATCGAGAAAAGAAATTTTACCACTTCATGCACAGATTCTGTGAATTGATTAGGCATAGGCGTGTCTACTATTACAATAATGTGGCCATCACGTTCGCATATGAATACCTGTTGAAGATGATTTCTTAAATGATCTGCATGCGAGATACTCGTGACATTGTTTGTCATTGACATTTAATGCGCTACCAAACTGGACCTTCCTTGATCTAATTATTTCAATGGGTATCACCTCTTTTTGCGGTTCATAAATATCATAATGGAACGTTGCTCCTCTAATGTGCTTGTAAATAACGGTAAGGTCATCTTTAAAGAAATTAAACTTCATCCGAATCATAATCAGATGTCTCTGAGAAATTGATAATCAATCTCGGCTGAATGAAGGACAAACCATTATTCTTCCAATATTCCTCTTCCTCTTGTAACACATAGCTCTCACATTTCTTCCAATAATCCCTGGCTATATTGGAGATGGCGGCTTTTATAAGTATTTCAACATCTTTTAATTTGAACGTTCTATTTTCTGTTGCTACCTGTTCCTTAATTTTAGCCCATACTAATTCTATTGGGTTTAAGTGAGAATGGCAAGGAGGCAATCTTAAACATCTGTGACCATGTTCATGGATTGCCTTGTCTATGTGAAATATCTTTGTACGCTGTGTCTTTTTTTACAATTCCAAGTAATTCAGGCTTCAGGGACATTTCGTTGAATGGAATGTTGTTTATGGTCAGCCAAATCGTTATTACATCTCTAGTACTTGATGAATTAGGAACTTTATCTTCTGGTGCCACAACGTTGTGATATGAAGCATTGTCGATTATCAAACACGACGGTCTATCCAAGGAAGGAAGTACATGATTCACAATCCAATCTTGAAATATCTTGCCATTCATCTCTGTATGGTAATCCCTAATAACTGTGGATTTTGAAACAAATATGAGTTCAGTATTATTTAGAAGCCCATGATGGCTGCTTCCTGGATGTGCAATTATTAGGCGCTGTCCTTTGCTGCTTGGTTCTAGTCTCTTAGTTGTCCCATCATATGATTGCCATTCTCGTTCATTCAGCGGTGCAATGATCGTTTGATTATCCCCAAGGCATGAATAGTCCTCTTTTGTGGGTTTGAAATAGAATGATATAATTTTCCACGAGTAGCTTCATTGCAGAAATACTTAAAAATCCTATTTGTGATTAGCTGTAATGTCATAAAATGTACTCGCAGACTCATTTTCCTAGTTAACCACACAATACTTTTTGTAGACACGCCACTGATTGACAATGTGTGCGTAGCACCGGATATAAACTATTTTGTGTTCAAGAAGTGCGATTTCACGCAATTTCAATCAAAAATCATGCCAATTGCTTGATAAACCAAAAATGTGCAAATGAGGTCGTATAATTTACTGTAGACATTTCAATATGTGTGCGTGTGATGTGTGTTGGCAAGTAGGATTTTATATTATATCGCAAAGAAACGAATATTGAAACCAATGGCCGCATTTTAATGAAAAATTTAATTCATAGGGTCTATACCATTTCAAATTCACACACAAAATTTCACTTATATTCGTTATATATTCGCTGAGATATAGCATTTTGAAGTTGGGCAAAGCTAGTGAAACGTGCTATAGCTTTTCTCCAAATTCTTCCCAGGACTTCTGTTTTGCTGCTAGCACTTTGTTCTTTGCTTCTGTTCTGAGTGTCACATATTCTCTATATTTTTCCATTTGTCCTGTTGTGTTTTTAGCTCCTAAGTATTGTTTCCATGCCATTTTCTTCTCTCTTATTTTCTCTTTGACTTCCTCTGTCCACCAAGGTGTCCTCTTTCTCTGGTTCCCAAGTCGGACTTCACCGCATGCTTCTGCAGTAGCTGTCTTTATGATATCCTTGAATTTATTCCAGAGGGTTTCCAAGTCATCAGGTCGTTCTTCTGTGTTGCTCACTGCTGTAGCAATAAGCCCCTGATATCTGGTCTTAATTTCTGGCTCTCTCAGCTTGTAGGTCCTAATGCTCATTTCTCCTGCTCGTTTACTTGGTTTCTTGCGTGATGTTGGGCAGTTCCTAGGCTGAGCAACTCTTTCAGTTGTTCGTTTGATTGTTAGCAGGTAGTGATCACTTCCAATCTCTGGCCCCCTCCAGACTCTTGCATCTCGGACATATCTGAATGAGCTTCTCCGAACAATGGCATAGTCGATCACTGACTTCTCATTCTTGGTTGGTTCACATCTAGTGTATGCATGTATGCGCTTATGGGGGAACTTTGTGTTTGTAATGATCAGATTCTGCTCACTGCAGAATCTAAGGAGTCGCTTTCCATTGTCATTGAGAGTATCTTCTCCATATCTTCCGATAACTCCACCCCATCTAGCATGGTCATTTCCAACTCTGGCATTAAAATCTCCGAGCATAATAACTTCATCTAGGCAGTCATCCACTGTCCTTTGAAGCAGCTCGAAGAATTCCTCCTTGACCTCTGCTCTCTCATCCTCATTTGGCCCATACACTATGACCAGGTTGACTATGGTTTCTCCTTCTTTTAGTTTAACAACCATAATGCGCTCCGAGACAAAGTTCCACCCCTTGATACTATCTTTTTGATTTTGGGCCACAATGCAACCCACGCCCCCTTTAGCTCTTTCAGATATGGGTAAACCACTGTAGAGCAACGTGTTGCCATCGAGATCCATGACTCCTTGTCCTTTTTTCTTCGTTTCCGTTATAGCCAGGATTTCTAGTTTTGCTTTCCTCATCTCTTCCACCAGCTCCTCTTCCTTCCCATTTATACTTTTTGTGTTCCAAGTTCCATAAGTCGTAGTCCGTAGTCCGTTCCAGTTCGTCGGCCACGGGCAATCACGTGGTACAAGTCTGAGTAGGTCTATAAACAAGGGTAGACCACATACCTCCATTCTCTTTCACGCCATGTAACTCGTTGAGACAGCAGCACAACGGAGCTCAGCAACATTATCGACAGATGGTAGATGTTGTGCGGTTTGCAAGACTGTCATGTTACAGTGAGAGCAAGATGCTGGATGCCACGAGCATTGTAAGGTGATCAGCCATTCGCAGAGAAAAACGTTGGTATGTAAAATAAGTATATTAAAAATGTGTAGCCACGTAGAGAAACCAGTTAGGTTGTGAACAGACGAGGCCACCTGCTGTGGGCCAGAGACATTAACTCACAAGAACAGTCTGAATTAAAAGGACAGTGAATACTCAGACAGAAATTAACGAACCTGGAAGTTGTCAAGTAAATTCCCACATAACCTGAAATCAGATGTATGCATCCAGAATAAAGATGTCCTGTGTAATGTAGCTGACTAAAACCACGTGTCGAGATAGCAGATATAAAATAAAGAAACTTCCATGACCAATGAGAACACCAAGATGTATGAGATTAGTGTACAAGCAGGAGGAGATATGCTCTGCAGATCTTATGTTGACTTTCGTTCCATTGTGAACTCCTTGTAAATATGTTAAAAAACGTTCTGAAGCAGCGTGCGGTTTAGGGTCAGATAGTCAGCCAGTCTAGCTACATCTTGTATTAACATGTGTAGCACGTGTAGGCATTATCATCATCATCAACGCCAAGGCACAAATAACATCCCACTATTAGTATTTCATCACAAGCAAGTAAAGTTTATTGTGTGGCCAACCTTCACCAAGGGGCCTAGCAGTCGACGCTGCGACATCAAGAACGTCTCCGCACGTTTCATTCCATGTAGTCTGCATCTGTTGCCAGGGCAATTAGTCACGTGTGTTAGTTTTGTTGTCTAGTTGCTGAAACATTTGGTACTTATTGCATAATAAAACAGTAAATTTTTATATTGATTCTTCATTTCTGTGATACCCTAAATTAAAATGTTTTCTGAAGCTATGTGTTATTGTATATTTTCATTTATTTTAACTAACAGAAAATGGCGATCGGATGCCACGTCTGCTCATCAACATAATTTACGTTAAGTAAATTCACGCTCCAGACTTCCATAAATAGATGTTTGAGTAGAACAGAATGATTGACGTGGCATGACAAGATCGCTAATGTGGAACAGAAGACATGAACTAGACAAGTGCCAGTACAATAAGACATGAACTAGACAAGTGCCAGTACAATAAGACATGAACTAGACAAGTGCCAGTACAATAAGACATGAACTAGACAAGTGCCAGTACAATAAGACACGAGAAGAAGATGCTGAAGATGGATAGGACACACATTGAGGAAATATGTTTATAACATCACCAGGGCAGTCCTTGTTCTGGAACCCCTAGGGTAAAAGAGATAGAAGGAGATCAAGGAACACGCGGAGAATATAACTGAAGACAGACATGAAAGGGGGTGAAGAAGACATGGAAATACCTTGAGCTGATGGCACGAGACAGGAAGACTTGGCATACGTTTATTATGGGCCTATGTACCTTGGGAAACTGAAGGGTGATGAATGAATGAGGAAATGTCGAAACTTCTTGTTTGTGCATATATGATAATTTCTTGTTTGTTTTAGGTCTTTTTTTTTTTAAACAAAAATACGAAAGTATATCATGTAGCAGAAACACGAGTGCATCTCAATACCAGTAATGATGGAATTACACATACAGCTGCATTTATTTACACAGTGCAGGAGGTAGCCATCTACGGTTTCTACGCTACATCCTTGGTATTTCATGGAAAGACAAAGTGACATATATCGAGGTCCTGTCACGTGCTGGCCTTTAAAACACGTATACACTGCTTAGACAGCACAGATTACGCGCCGCAAAGTAAGATGGTCGCAGCCCCAAAGATATTTTCTACGGACAACTGGCAGATGGCAAAAGAACAGCCTGGCGACCGCAGCAGAGGCTCAAAGATGTGCGCAAGAGAGACATCAAGGCACTGGTCAACATTCCAGCAACCTTGGAGGATGATGCTGCCGATCGCACCAAGTGGCGCCATTTCAAATTGGGCGAAAAGAAGCTCTCATAACAACCAGAAGAGAAAAGGTGGTCACTTTGGTTTTCTGTTCACAGTAGCAAAAGAACTGCCAAAAATCAAAGCAGCCCCTTATAAATTCCCACAGATCAAAAGGGGAAGAAGGGGGGGGGGGGGGAGGGGGGGTGGGTGTGGGAGAGGGGAAGAAGAAAAGAAACGCGATGATTGTTTAAGAAAATTGGTTTGAGAAAACAGCAAAATGATAAGATTGCACAGCACCTATATGCTTCCTTATGTGTTATAAATGTTTAGCACCTATATGAACGTGTAATCAGTCGTAAAAAATGCAGTTTCTTGGCTTCTGTTAGCTATATTTATTGGCCTTCAAGTTAGAAGTACGCCTAACTTAACTACCTTCTCGAGGTCAAGGCGAGTGATTTGATGGCCAACTCATTTGGTTATCTCATCACGCGAAACGTTTGTTCAGCAAGATAAAGCTGATTAAATCAAATAAGAGATCTTTAGTGCCCCAAAGGCAAGTCTTTACATAATTCTGTCAATCAAATAAGAAACTGCCCCGAAACTGGATTTCAACCACGTGATTACTGACTGCCGAAATACAATCAATAAAGACCTTGGGAGTAGAATACCCTATTTTTCAAACTAAACCAGTCATCACATGCCAGTATAACCTCTTCATCGCTGTCAAAATGATTTCCTTTAAGCTGTTTTTTTAAGATTTGGGAATAGAAAAAAGTCTGATGGAGCCAAATCTGGAGAATATGGTGAGTGTGGAAGAATTTCAATATTCAAATCGTTGGCTGCTAGCTGCACAAGCCGTGCTTTGTGAGAGTGCGCGTTGTCTTGAAGCAAAGAAAGATTTTGAGTGCGCGTTATCCCTCGTTTCCTGGTCACAACCTTTCTTAGTTTTGTGAGAAGATCTGCATAGTACTGTCCATTAACTGTGTTGCCACGAGGCAGATAATCTTTCAAAAGGACACCTTTGCCGTCCCAAAAAACAGTCAGCATCACTTTTCCTGCAGATTTCTGCGCCCCCGGCTTGACAGGTGTTGGGGAGCCTGGGGTTTTCCATTGCATGCTGGCAATTTTGGATTCGGGGTCATAATGGTGTACCCAAGTCTCATCTACTGTCACCATGGTCTCCAAGACTGACACTTTTTGAGCAACTGTTGACAGCAATTTACCCACGTTTGCTTCTGTTCACGTGTCAACAGTCGCGGAACCCAGCGTGCACACACTTTTCTCATGTTCAGTCTGTTGTGTAAAATTCTATAAACTGTTCTTTCATTTAGTTTTACTCTACTAGCTATCTCCACAATTGTCATTTTTCGATCCTGGTCAATGATTTTCTTCACTCTTGTTGCATTTTCATCGTTGCACTCTGAGGCTGGTCTACCAGATCTTGGCAGATCAGCAACATTTGAGCGGCCGCACTTAAACTGTTGACACCAGTTTTTTTTACCGAAGTATATGAAGTTCAAGAATCACAAAACACTGGTTCCATCTCCCTGTGTATTTCTGTAGGTGTTTTTCCCTGAAACATCAGAAATTTTATCACAGCTCTGGCCTCCTTCTTTTCCCTTGTTTTGTCAAATCTTTGGAGCAGCAGATCCGGTCAATAGGGTACAATGCGCCGTGCACCGTAGCGGTAAAACCCATTGAAGAAACGAACGCGTACTTTATACATTCAGTGCAAATATGATGAACTTTAAATGTGCCAAGTTTCATCTTCCTCCTGTGACTCCTTCATGGTCAGGCCCAAGACTTATGTCAATCCCCTTGTATATATACTGAAGCACATTAAAAACGCACCACTATTATATATACTGATGCCGAGAAGCTTGAAAAAAAAAGTGTGGGAATGGATTTTCCCCGTGTTTGTCATGAGATAGAGAGCGAATGGCTGCTGGAATGGAAAGTGCATGATTCAACCCTGCCACGACTATCTGAAAACGACCGCCAACGAGCCATTGGTATGTTGGAGACCGGAATGAGCTCGCGGGCCATTGCCAGAAGGAGGAATTGCCACCACAGCACTATTGTACGTCTCAATGAACGTTACGGAACCACTGGCAGTGCCCGGGATAGACTTCGGAGTGGCCAACCACAAGTTACTACCCCTGCGCAAGATCGTCATATTGTGCTGAGTCACTTAAGGAATCGTTCTCTCCCGGCAAGTCAAATAGCAAGAGCAATAGTGGGTAGACGTGGGCAAGTCTCTCGAATGACAGTCATACGACGACTCAGAGATACAGGCCTTATTGCAAGACGACCTTATGTTGGGCCAAACTTGACTCACAGACATCGTCAGCAGCGCCTGCAATTGGCAGAGCAACATGTCAGATGGACTAGACTGCAGTGGAATGCTGTCCTATTCACAGACGAGAGCAGATTCAACATATCCTTTGCTGATGGACGTATGCGGATTTCGCGACGGTGTGGAGAGCGCTTTGCAGATTGCTGTGTTCGTCAGCACAACCGATTTGGAGGTGGCAGTATTCACATTTGGGGAGGATTCAGTTTTCACCATCGCTTGCCTCTTCACGTCTTCCGTGGAAATGTTAATGCTGTGGCATATCGAGATGAGGTTCTGGATGCATTGGTTGCTCCTGCGTTCACAAATTATCCAGACTTGCAGCTTCTCCAGCAGGATAACGCACGTGCGCACACCGCATGCATTACGCAGCAATATCTACAGCAGCAGAACATTGTGACGATTGATTGGCCTGCCCTATCACCAGACATGTCCCCTACAGAACATTTGTGGGACGAGCTTGGACGCAGAGTCTACAGGCAAGGTTCTCCAGCTAATCTGCAACAGCTCGAAGCTGCTCTTACACGTGAATGGGACTTGATTCCCCGGAATTTCCTTCAGAGACTTGTGCGTTCCACGCGGAGCCGCTGCCAAGCTTGTTTGCAAGCACACGGTGGACATACCAGATACTGAGGATAGTGTGAATGAATTTTTTTATTGGTTGCATTTTTGGTTTTCTCCCTTGCCTGCACAGAATGCAATGAATTTAATAACAATAAAATGTACAAATTAATGACCAGCATGGATTCATAGGAAAATGAATAAAGATTCCAAATATGTAAACTTGTAAACACTTATATTTACATTTCACACTCTGTTCCTGGATTATACAGGTGGTGCGTTTTTCATGTGCTTCAGTATATATATATATATATATATATATATATATATATATATATATATATATATATATATATATATATATGTATATATATATATATATATATATATATATATATATATATATATAATATATATATATATATATATATAAATATATATAGATATATATATATATAAATATATATATATATAAAGTGGACAACTGTGGACACGGTAAAGGGGGGGGGGGGGTATTTAAGTTGAAATGGGACATCCAGTTCACAAACCACATGGCTGCTCTCACTCACATACAAATCTATCAAGAGAAACAAACCCTCTTATCTTCGAAAGCATTTTATTGTCCAGCTAAACCCAAATAAACGTTCTTCGGAATTTGTCCTTCTTGCAGGCCTTCCAATCCTTCTAGGCTCAATGTTCAATATCTCTAATGTGAGGGGGTTTTAACTTCTACGCCCCTGTCCTCTGGAACAAAATCCCCTAGTACCGTATATTAACTTGTATATTACTATGTAATGTGTAGTATTTAGTAACTCGTGTTTCATATAATTAAATTGAGCTATCTGTATACAAATGATGTATTGTAAGTTTTGAGTATAGGTAGGTGATTAAAAATTAAGCTTATGTGTTTAATCAAGACCATGTGGGGTGGACGTCCACAAGGTGGGGAGGGGTCAATCAAAAGTGGACAGAGGTGGACATGGGGGAGGGGAGGGTAAAAAAAATGTCAGAATTATTGTGGACGTCTTTTATGGATGACCCCCAAGAGAGCAAAGATCATATCCTTCTTTTTAAAATTAGCATACATACAAAATCTCATCTTACTCGCAGAGCGAGTGGCACGTTAGTTACACGCTAGCTTCTCCAAGCAAAGAGTCTGTCTTCAAAACCAAGCTAAACCACGCCCCAGTCTACCCAGCGGTAAAAATGAACACCTGAACATACTCTTGAGTTAGGGAAGGCAAAGGCAGTGAAGATAAGAACAGTTGACATCACCCCATAAACCTGAGGTAAGGTAGTCCCATAGCAGATACTGACGTAGAGGAGTGAGGTATTATACTAGGTCCAGTATCGAGAGGTGGGGGTGACCGGTGCCCTTCCTGGCTGTCATTTCCTTTCCTAACTGAAAAGCAAAGTCAGGTACCCATTTACAGCTGGGGAGACTGGAGCGTTTCGACACCGTGAATCGAATTCGGCACCTTTGCCGCGAGGGACCAGCGATCTAACCATTCTGTCAATGGACGCTCATAAACCTGAGGCATTAGTGATGATGATGATGGTGATGACGATGATGATGATGATAATAATGACTATCATGATGACGGTGATGATGGTGATGATGATGATGATGATGACGATGATGATGATAATGACGATGATAATGATGATGAAAATAATGACTATGGTGATGATGATGACGACGATGTTAATGATGATGACGGCGACGACGATGATAATGAATATGATGATAATGACGACGGCGAAGTTAATGATAATGATGATGATGACGATGATTATGATGATGACGACGACGAAGTTAATGATTATGATGATGATGACGATAATAATGATGATAATGATGACGACGACGAAGTTGATGATGATGATGATGATAATGATGGTGACCACGACGATGTTAATGATGATGATGGTAATGATGATGATGAAGACGAAGTTAATGATTATGATGATGATGACGATGATAATGATGATGATGATGACCACAAAGATGTTAATGATGATGATGACAATGATAATGATGATGATGATGAGGAGATCGGAGCGCTTATGGAGTTGTACGTGTCCAATGAAGATGGTTCTTAATAACCAAACCAAACCAAATTGTAAATGAATAAAACTCGATCTCCATTATCTTGTTTAGTTCTTATTTTTGTTTATTAATTAAATACATAAATCTCCTAAACAACTTCAAAAAGGAATATCTGAACCAATGGCCAAAAGTCATCTACATTGATGCTTTCCAAACATGTCTGTCCCGGGTCTTAAATTTCGCTACTTTTGCTGATCTGGTAACTAGGAAGTCTTTGCTACTTAAAAAAATTCGTAGTTAATCCCCGAGAAGAATCTCAAGCATTAGGAATACTCTGTCCTGGAAAGAGAGTAAGTGGTCACTGTAGTGCGAAATAACCAATTTTTTCCCCACTCTTTCATTTTATTAATCCGAATAAAATACAATTTTAAAAATAAAGATTAGACCTGTCTAAATAAATTTCTGACTGATACAAAAATGACAACACCAACAACCTCGACGCATGGAGCAAGGCACATTAATTTAACGAAGAACAGGACACAGCAGACTGACAATGCACTTATGACAACTCTTGGTATACGCGTTCAAAAACAATATTTTTACTAGCTCATTTTAGGTAGTAAATTTTGAGACATGATTGCCGTTACTGAATTTGCCATAATTAATTTATTTATAATGATAATATACCGTGTTATGTATCAAAATTTGCAGAAATGAAAGTTCTATTACATAAACATAGTTACAATTTAAAAAAAAATGTAAATATCGTGTACAGTAATAAATACAGAAACAAAACAAAAATTACAAAAAGTAGAATATTTTTTGGGACTTACCATCATATTTAAAGCGGGAAACAAAAAAACTGAAACTCTAAAAACCAGTTTCGTTTTGGATTACATTTATTTTTATACAGTATAGGAAGGTTTCAATTGTTTCTGATCTATAAAAAATGTTTTTATGACAATTTGAAATTTTTAGTCACAGTTAAATGTCTCAGAATCAAAAGTCTTCGATGCAACAACGTTGCTCATCACTGTCATTTCTAATCACGACTGCGATTCCTGTTCAGGAAAAACACTTACTTACGATGAACCTAATTGTCGCAACTGTACTCATCCATATGAGACAGTTCAGCATGTGTCACTCACTTGTCTGGTAGGGAAGAAGAAAGATATTGCTGGGCTCCCAACAATCAACAAAAATCTACAGAGCACTACTGTACAATTACAGAAACGGGTTCAGATTCTTCAACTTGGTATTCGTTGCGAAAGAGCGATAAGTTCAGCAACCCTAGTTAAAAGTAAACAAGAACCAACTACTATTACTATACATATATTAATGTTTATAGATTTAACTAACGCTCTACGGGGACCTCGCAAAACATGGAACCATACACTCCTTTGAATATTCATTCTTATTACAAAACGTCTTTTAAAGGGAAGTAACAGCGAATCATTATCCGCCATTCGGTTCTTCGGCTTATACTTGAAGTGGTAAATATTGAAAAAAAAAAAAAAGGTTTTTACCTCCCCGAATTAATATCCTAAACCGACCACGTGACAGGGTCTAAGCTTTATATAAATATATTTTATATTCGAATTAATAAATGGAATAGCGGGAAAATTTTTGTTATTTCGCACTACAATAACCACTTGCTCTCTTTCCAGGACAAAGTATTCATAATGCTCGAGTTGGTAGTTGAGGATTTACTACGAGTTTAAGTACAGGTATAACTCGCTTTATTGCGCGTTCGCTTTATTGCGCTTCGCTTTATTGCGATTCGCAGATATTTCAAATTAGTTTATTTAATTAGAACGTGTTTTTTAAAATAAAATTTGCTTCGTTTTGGGGAGGCGCGTCCCGTTCAAACCTAGTCGGTTATATTAGGGCGCATGTCAAATATAAAAGACGTTTAGGTCTGGAGAATTATGCCTCATTCTTCTTGCGATAGATTTTGGCTGTCCACCAGCAAAAAGAATTACGATTCGCTGAAGGGCTCAGATGAAGAAGATTATAATTTTTTTTTAGCAATAAAGTATTTTTAAATTTTACAGTACATTGTTTTTTTTTTAGACCTAGCGCTATTGCGATTCTTAATAGACAATAATAATGTAAACCATGATTTTAGACTTTTAATATGCACTGGGAAGCCACCAAAAAAAAAAAAAAAAAAAAAAAATGGGCGTGACCCCGCTTATTGCGAATTCGCTTTATTGCGGTGGTCTGGAACCGAACCCCGCAATATCTCTGAGGTACGCCTATAGCAAAGACTTCCTAGTTGCCAGACCAGCAAAAAAAAAAAAAAAAAAAAAAAAAAAAAGAAAGTTAAAACCCGGGAAAGAAAAGTTTGGAAATCATAAATGAAAATTGATTTTCAGGCGGGGTTAAACTGTTTGCAAAGGTTTTTGTAAATTTAAATTTTCTTGATGTCACGTCTTACTGTCAAATTTGCTATTTTATCAATCTAATCCCGACTAATCTCACCAATGCCTGTATGTGGAACTATGAGCTGACCTGTAGTTTAGTTTGAAATGTATATAATAAATATTATCTTCATCGTCGTCATCATCACCATTATCATCGTCGTCGCCGTCGTCATTCGTCGCGTCGTCATCAATCATCATCATCATCATTGTCGTCGTCAATCATTATCATTACACTGGTATACACCATTTTGGTGCCTTAATTTTTATAGCTGTTCTTGGGTAAATTTTGGGTTGCTGATTCCAAAATGTAATCACCTTTTTCTATCAGCTCTAGTTTTTGAGATAACTAAGAATGACCATATTAGTAGGGCAATTGTTATGTACAATCCTAGAGTTAGCTGCTATCAGTGGCATTTTGACTTTAGTCTGCATTCATATTATATGTAATTACTGTGCATATATTACCAAAAATGTAATAAAACTGTATCACTAGCACTTTGTTTTAGTTCTCATCAACTCAAAAAAGGATCTATTCTTTTCGAGGACTTTCCTGGTAATGTGATATGCCCGGACAGTCACGCTTAAGGTTTTCCAACAGTAATCTGCATCATGTGGGCATCCAAAAAGTCCCTGGTATCGTAGTGCTCTTCCATTGTTTTTATATCTTGGTGAAATCTTTCAACCTTTGCTCTTCACTAAAGTCGCAAAATTCTCGGAAATAAATGTAAATGGTTATGGAGGTACTGCAATTTTTTTTTATGTTCAATGTTGCATCCAAGTTCACAAAAACTCGAAGCATGTTTTCAACTAATTCGGATAATTGTCTGCTTTTTTTTTTTCCCTTAAACCAGCGGCATTGGGCTTTCAGCCATTTCGGGGCCAATGACATGTCATTGCGAGGCTGGGGAACTGAGGACTTTCCTTCCAACCCGGTCAGAAGCTTCGTCCTTCGCCAATCCACAGAGGGTTTATCACAGGAGCGTTTTGCGTCAGGTTATTCAGTCAAATTTCCGGGCGTAAACATTTTCAAACGCTGAACGCCCGGGTTTGAACCAGAACACCTGGTTCGCCAGTTACAAACGCCCGAAGCCATTACAACCAGCGCGGCTCCAGGTTGTCTGCTTAAAAAGTTACCCATAAAGTTTTGAGGCCACAAAACTAAAACAAATGATTCAAGGCTGTGGACTCTGTTTATGTTCATGGAATCAATAAAATTTGGATCTGTTTATTAACTTTCTAATTTGAGGTCCATCAAAAAATTCCAGCTTTAAGTTTTGTCTATGCTCAATTCAGGGAAAACTTTCTGCATAAGTAAATTAAAACAGTTACCATCTTTGTTCAGTGCCTTAACTAAATTGCTTCATCAAGCCAAGCTTTATATGTAATGGTGGCAGTAGAACTCTTTTTCGATCAAATGAGAGGCTTTTTGACAATATATTTTTTTCTCCAACTTTAAATTCATCCCTTCAACGGCCAACTTGTTTTCTTTGTCCAGTGGCATATCTTTTGCCCTGCTATCCCAAAACATATAAAGCATGGAATATTTGGTGAATCCCATTTGTGCTGGCCAAGCAAAGAAGTTCATCATTTTAAGATCTACACAAACCATCCAGTTATGTTCTAAATACTTCAATTTTTCCAGAACTGTGCTTATTGTAGCATACCCCTCCCTCATTGTAATAGAATGAACAAAGGGAATTGAGCCATATTTGTTACCAATGTGTAAGAGAACACCCTTCAAACGTTATTTTAGAGCTGTCAATGACAAGTCGCCACTCATCTGGTGTATAACTTACACCCATTTTTGTTAACAAGAAGACCTCCTACATTAGTACAGAAAAACACAAGGTTGTTTTCTTTAACAAAAGAATGGAATAAAACCTTGCTCTCTGCTGCGATAAAATGTAAACCTTTGTTTCAGCGGGTCAGTAATTTTTTTCTTTTAATCTGAAGCCAAAAGGGTTCTTGGGCTCTTTCCAAACCATTGGAATTCTAAATTTTAAACATTTTCTTTTCCCACAAGTCCACTGTCGCAGGTGTTTGTTACGCACGGATCATTATTATTTTTCGTTTGTATGATCATTGTTCGTATGTATGATCATTTTTTGGACTGAAGTGTGTATTATATATATTTACGGTCAAAGGGACAGAACCCGAAATATTGATACTGCTATTTTTTTAGGAGTTTACCTTCTCTTGTATAGAGACACGTTCGGTCTATAATTTCTTGAACGAAGCGTGACCATATCTCCTTATTTGGTAGTATCAGTCAACTGTTGTAGATGCCTGAAACCTTTCTTAACGCTTCTTTTCATGACCATAAAAGGCGCGATGTGTAAGACTTTTATCTCGAATGTTCTTAGAATCGTCTTATTGTGAACGGCGACTCAGAGATTGTCGTTCTGCGCATGTCTCGACTTGGTTTTCGTTTGTTGTTCCGGCCAGCTCGGGGAGTTTAGAAATGGTCTAAGTCGCGAGCAGACGCGACCTGCGTCTTGTGATTTTCTGAGGGAAATACATTGTCTTTGTGAGTTAGTTAGCTAACTAGACTATTTCCCAGTATTATTCAAGCCTGCCTGGAGGCATATGTTCATGGTTGATTTTCCGAAATAAGGTAATTCCTCTTGTATCGAACTTTATGCTATCATCTAGAGGTTCGTCATTTTGTCGCCTTTTTGCTCGCCTGTGTGATTCAAAATGGAGAGGTACTTTGACTAGGATTAAGTCACCGGTATCTTTATACCTGAACTAGTTATATATATATGGGTCGCTCTAGACCAACAAGACTATTGTCTGTGTTCCAGGATTCGTTATATCAGAGATCACGTCCAAGTCAGATGGTTAGACTTAGGAAGGTTATAAAGGTCGAGCTGACCTGTAATCCATGTATGCTATTCACGTGCAGACAGTAAACGGACTGATTGTATACATCTGTTCTGCTAGCATCAGAAAGGGAATATTTATTATTGTCTATGAACAGTGATGATCTGCAGCTGACACTGTTGCAGAATTTATATATATATATATTATTTATACAGCTTCACGAACTAGAACTCTATGATTTTGAATGCTGAACTCGTTGAACTATGTTGATGATATAAATATCCTGACTGTTTTGTGGCGTGCAATAAATGGAAAAAAATTATACAACGAAGTTACCATTTCTATGACTCTACACATCATGTTGCCTGTGTTATACTCTGTGAACTGTTCTACTACCACATACACAGCAACATCCTAAAATCAGAGAAGACACCTACATCTTGCACTTAATACCAGGTGTCGATAGGGGTGGCAAGTGGTCGTCAATCTTATACGGAGCTAACGTACCTGGCATTGTGGCGCACCATTATCATTTAGCCTAAATCCACCCTTATCATTTTTGGTGGCCATAGGTTGGTTTACTCTGATACCAGCTATCAAGGGGGTCAACAAACCCAGACATCATCATCAAGCTTTCAAAATTACAGTTCAACTCACTTCCTTCAAGAAAAGCTACTTTTGATGAAAGATTTTGAAAGTACCCGGCAGTACTGACAGTTGTTGATATTTTGAAAACTACCCGGCGCTGCTCGGCAGTATTGAAGTTTGTCTACATCTAGAAGGACAAGTACCGAGCGAATGGATTTCCTGATCTGTTAAGAAGAAGGACAAGTGCCGTAACAACTGTTCCGGTCTGAAAGGTACTGTTGCAGATTCAGAAGGTCAAGTTCAGAAGCTGTTTCCTGTCAGAAGCTCATTTCCCTCGTCATGGCTGTCTATGGGAGCAGATGTTAATCAACGTTGGATCTTTATCCTCATAATGCTGACGACATCCTGTTCTGCACCGTGCTGACGTTTGGGACATATAGAAGTTAAGTGGCCTGTTTTGTTTGTGAACTGTGCCCTTATGTTCTAACTGAGCCTTCTGTCTATCACATTTTCGCAGTCACAGAGGTTTCTACTGTTAGCCGTTTTCCCGTTAGGGACTGTGCGATATTTAACTGTGAAATTTTGCTAGCGACAGTCGTTGCATATATCAGTTTAGTAATTGTGACGAGTTGTTGGCTTTTATTTTTGTATCTTGTATAATTATTTTTTTTTTTTTTTCTTTTTTCTCTCTTCTTTGTCGTTTTTTTAGTTTCGACTTCGATTGTTTGTATTTGTAGGTTTCCTATGCTATTATTCAGTATCTTTAAGTTATATTTTTGTGTATTACATTTGTAAGCGTAATTGTTGTTATCTATGGATCATTTTTTTTTAGCATTTGTGTATGTGTATATGACCTATTTGCGAAAGTTTTCGAAATTGTTTAGATCTTCTGCTTGATTGCTGCGTACATTGACGATGATTATGTCATATTGTTTACAAGACTTCTGATTTGTAATTGTTTACAGTGGAATCTGATCTTTGTTATTGTTTACAATGCTCGGACTTTGTCTTTGATGTTGTTTACCTTAGACTTTGCATCTTTGTTTATTGTCTTACTTGTTGGTTGACCTTTGTATATGTTGTACATAGTCTTGTTTCCTGTCTTTAATAGTTTCTTGCATCGTTAGATATCATAGTGTGACATATATGCTTGAATGCTCTATTAGGGTCTATAGTCACTTATCATAACTCATGGTGGTTTCTTGCTTAAGCTCTAATTGGTTAGTGCAGATATGATACAATCAACTGATGGGTTATGCACTGATATTGGGTAGTGCATTGTTAATTTTAAATATGTTGACTTGTGATATTATTACATTTGATAATACAAGTTGGTGTCAAGTCTTGTTTCCCACAGAGATTGGAGTTACAACATAGTTATTATACAAGCTCTCTATTAAGTCTTGTTGCTATTTAACATTGAAATAAGATAATTAATTATTTCAGGTTCTGTACTCACTTTTTAGACATCATGTCTACATTTGAGTACTTTATTGAGCAGGGTAAAGCCCTTGGGAAGACAGGTGATAAATTAGAAGAATTTGCGACTGTTCAATATGCCAAGGCATTTAAGTCGGGAGAAAAGAAAATGAAAGAACTAACTGAAACAAAGGAATAGATGCCAGGAAAAATTTAAAACTGGCAGATTCAGGTAGATGAAAAGAGATTACAAAAAAATGGAAATGGAAAAACAACAAGACAGGGTGGAGTAAGCCGGAATCTCAGGAGAAGCGACTTCGAGGCTGGAGGTTGAAGAATAAGAGAGACTTGAAAAATAGTAAAGCTGCAAATAAGAGACTAGAAAAATGTAATGCTGAAATAAGCGAGACATGATAAAAGTAAGCTGAAAATAAGAGACTTGAAAAAGAAGCTTGAAATTAAGAGACTGAAATAGAGGCTGAAGAGAAAGAAAGTTACAGGCTGAGGCTGAAGAAGAAGGTAACAAGAGAGAGTCTGATGAGAGAAAAGCAAAAATGGATACATGAAGGAAAAACTCTAGTAGTGCATAGGTGTGAGAGTTAGAAAAGTTGAAGTTATCTAGTAATGCTAATGTGATTTCTAATCAACTGGTTAGTGATCACCTGCTAATAGTGTCTAATGCTGTTGTGATTTTCAAGCTTAATTTAACCAGCATGTTTTCAATGCGTTCAATTTGATGATATAAACATTTTAAGTCTAGATAATTTGAAAGTGCATGTAAGGTGCATAATATAGATAAAACATTAAATATGTTTATCATCTTGTCCAAGATATACTTAGAGGTGAATCGCTTTGACTTTGTTTGGGTATGGTAGATTGTTGCCTGAACAAAAACAACTATGAGTTGTCAGGGCGGCATTGTTAAAGAAGTACCAACTTAACGAGGACGGATATCGTCTTAAATTTAAAAACATGTTACCAGAAACTGGAGTTGAATTCTCTGAATTCATCTCAGGCATCCGTCTTACTTTTTTACGATGGGTTGAGTTGTCTAAAACATGAAAGGTACATTTGAAGCCCTTATGGACTTACATTACTATAAAGACAAGGTTATGTCTTCTGTTAATGAAGCTTTTCTTTCTTTTCTTCATGAGCGTAAGCCTAAAAACATAAAAGAAATGGAAGAATACTGTAGCCAGTATGTTCACTGCATGCATCCTCGGACATAACCATTAGCAACTCTAAAGTAAAAGACGGTCTGCCAGTTGCTTCGGCAGCACCTTATGGCCCAAATTTTATGCGTAAATTTCAGGGTAGCCAGCAAAATTTCAATAAAAAGAGTAACCGTAATTATGCCCAGAATCATATGAGTAAATACAATTCCAGAGGTGATTCATCTTCTTCCCAGAAACTGGAGACATCCTAATACATTACAACGTTATTCTACCGATCCGGTTAACTTTTAGCTAGACAATTATCACAAAGACTTTAGTAATCAAAGGTATAGAGAGAAAAATATTTTTCTCAGAGACCTCAATACCAGGATAATAGAGGTTCTCAACAGTATAGAGATGGTAATGACAGTTATGGAAACTGGAACTCAAACCAGGATAAAAATTACAGTAGGAACTTTAATGATAATTGCAGAGGCAATAATGGTCGCGGTAGATCGCAACATAAGAGAAAAAGATATCAACAGACGAATTCTGTTCAACAAGAATCTCAGGGAGCAGATAAACAGGTTAATAATGATAAAGACCATAATGCTATCGGATGCTCATCTTTTGATTTTGGTAGGGCAAGTAAATGTATCCAATGCAGTACTTTATTTGATCCGAAACCCGTTAGTACTTTAAGCTGTGGTCATCCTTTGCCCGCTCTTCCTGCTAATGTTGCTCATGATGGGAGAGGTTCTCTTATATTACATAAGGGGCTTGTAAATAGTAATCCAGTCTCAGTGTTGTTTGATTCTGGATGTACTACTGTCGGCGTTAGGCAATCTCTTGTAGATCCATCCTGTGCTACAGGACTGGTCATCAATTGTGTCACAAAAATTTTTTTTTTTTGGTTGGACGTTGGAAAACGTATCCTACTGCATAATATACACATTGCTACTCCTTCTTCTCGGGATGAGCGTCCACGCGTGTCTACTTCCAAACCCTATTGCGGACATTATTATTGGTCGTATTCACGGAGTTAGGGAATGTACCCCACAGCAGATTGCTGTTTGGGAAGAGCAAAACATTGAAGCTACTAATGGGGAGGTCACAGGAGCACATGCTCTGGATCCACTCTAAACTTCATTATCTAGATAATGATGACAGTAAAATGTCCAAGATAGTCACTTGACTATTACACGTGGGGACTCATTTTATCAAAATTGCAAAGAAGAAGATTTCCTTCTTTACAAAAATTTCTTCATCTAGCAAAAAAAGGTGATTCCTAATCAGAACAATAATAGGAACATCTGGGATTTTCTTATGGAAGAACGGACGTACTTGTACGTATGGTACGAGACTCGACTACGTCCACTCAGTCACAAAGTCTGGTGCCTAAGAGCATGAGATTGCAAATAGTGCAACATGCGCATGGGACTGCAATGTGTTGGACATATGGGTTTTTCCCGTACAAAAGTCGAGGGTTCTTGCGGCTTTTTTTTGGCCATTTGTGGAGCCAAGGGACATACGAATGTACTGTCGCTCTTGCAAAGTATGTCAGGAGGTCAAATCTAAAGGACCACGACCTGCTGCGCCTATCCAGGCTGCTGACATTCCTATTCGCCCTTTTCAAAAAATGGCAATAGATATTATCGGTCCTTTTAGAATTAAGTCGGTTTTGAGGACATTCAAATTTATCCTTAATGTGTCGATATGTGAACCACGTTGGCCAGGAAGGCCTATACCTCTCATGTGCATCTCATTCTTGAATCGTACTAATGACGCTCACTTTGGCTGATATTTTCATCGCTTGGGTTTTCACGGAGAAGAGAAAATATTGTCAGGACCATGGCATCAGACTATATATCAGAACCCATATGTTAAGGTAATGTCATATGCTACCACATTAAAAAGGTACTCGCAGCGAGTATACTTATCATACCATTGTCTAATGGGTTGGTCGTACGTTTAAATAGGGATCTCTGGAAAACTTTTATTGGTAAAATAAACTGAGGATCTCCTCAGGATAGGACATGTTTTACCGGGTACTTTGCGAATTGAGAGGTCCCAATGACC